>JAXGGA010004998.1:0-82194 GCA_038373865.1 Uloborus plumipes
GAATTTTCAAATTTTTGTGACTGGTGTTGTTTTTGGACTCACCGATTCAATTGTTACTAGAAATTTAAAAACAGTGGCCCGAAGTTCAACAACACTGAGCAAGGGTAGCTTCTAATTTCTAAATGCTTCCAATAATTTTCATGCTTTCTTAGCTGGTGTTTGCATGCACCGTTTAGTGCGACCTATAAAACCAAGCTCATTTTTGCAAGAAATGCCGTAAATATCCCAGTTAATATGGTAATCAGTGGGATGCTTCACGTTAGTAAACTTTATTTTAAGCTGTGCCTTATCAACGTCGTTTTTCCATTATAACGAGGTGCTAGTGAAGTATCTCTGACATTTTTTTTTTTTTTTCAAATTTTAAATCGTATCAAAAGCCCTGATGCTTTCAGTTTCAAAAAAATTGCCTTATTTATAAGAAATTTCTTTTTGACACAAAATTTTCTTTTAAATAAAATGCTTTTTTTTTCGTTTTTATTTAGTTTTCTTCTAAAAATTATAACAGCTATGAAACCAGTGATACTAAACTAAGAAACAATACTTACATGTAAAAAAAAATCAAATAAATTCAGCCTAGAAATTCAGAAAATGTTTTTACAGAAGAAATAAAACTCGAAACAGCGCCATTTTCCTAAGCTAATTCCAATTTACTGCAGTAAATCATTCTAAGCACTTTATCCTTCTGCACAATTAAATGATCTCATATCCAAGCACTTCAAGCGCTCATATTCAATTTAAGTCTTTGCCCTTTCTTAAAGGAATAGATTAAAAATTCCACTTTAAAATACCCTCTTGGGGGTTCTTCCGAGCCAAAACTATTCACATAAAAGGAAAATAATTGCGTGGGCTTCTAAGGCTTTGGTTTATATTATTAAGGCTCTTAATTCAATTTTCAGCAGTTTAGATGGAGGTTTTTAATGACGTGATCTTCTTGGAATTAATGCAGAGCTAATTTTTCTTTAAAAACGCTGTCGCTCTAAAAATGGAGCAAGAATTTCTGGAATAAAGAAGTCTTTTATAATTGCGCTGCGCTTCAAGATGCAGACTAAAAAACTTTCAAAAAGGAAACATCACGCTTTTGTTTACAGCGGCTAAATGAAGTGTTTTCTTGAGGAAAAGTACTAAAAGAGTTTTATCTCCGCATTAGGTACGTATTAAGATAAATTATTAATTCAGCCTGCGTTTGAGTTGATATGATAATTTTATTATGCTTTTGTACGACGAATACTTAGAAAACAATCGAATCTTAGAAGTTACTTCATTAAACTCTGTTAAAGGTTTGTGTAACTAAATTATACGATTCGAAACATTCACTTTGAAACTGTTCCAAAAATTTAAATCTCTCTATTGCTTTGTTCTAAACAATGGGCCTTTTGTGATTTTTTTTAAACTTAAAGAAGCAATTTCTCTCTCCCCTCCTCTTTTGTGTATTTATGTGTACTGCCACCAGAAATAACATTTGCACCAAATACATGCCGAGTCAATCTTAAGTACTTTCCTGTTTTAACGAAAACCATGCTTGGGAAGTTAATCATAAAACACTTTATAATCACAGGTTCTTCAATTCGCAAAATTAAGAGATTGATTAAATTAGTTCTTAATGCATTTTTTGGATGATGCTTAAATTTATTAGATGGCTAACTAAATTTTAGTTTTGGAGCAAAGAAAGTGTTCCTAATAGAATTCCAAAAGTGCAGCTGTTGTTTAAAGGAAAAAAAAAGCGTGTAAAACTCCGAGTTTATTTCTGTGCCTCAGAACGAGACTAACGTAAGTCCATTTTCGTTATTTTTCGGTAAAGGGGAAAAACGATTGTCGAATACATCGTCTTTCCCCTTTACTGAAAAATGACGAAAATGGACTTACGTTAGTCTGGTTCTGAGGTACAGATTTTAAGTTATTAAACCTTAATTTTAAAAATTTGGTGTCTAATCTTTTTTGCCTTATAATTTTTTTAAACCTTAACTTAGATAAAGTGCGGGCCGTGGTGGCCCGATCGGTAAGGCGTCGGACTCGTGTCCGGAGGGACCCGGGTTCGATCCCAGCCGATCAAAGATCCACCGTCTTGATTAATGGTGGCTGGGAGGCGTTAAAAATGTCGTGGTCACAAAGTCCTCCAAGTGAAACGATACCTCTGGGGGTGCTGGGCTTAGGGTTTGCTCGACCCTAGGTTCTGGTTCAAAATTAAGAACAGAGCGCTCTTCAGGGCCCTATCCTGGTTAAACCACGAAGCTGTGGTAGGTACGGGGGACCCTGGAGTGTGAAATAAATAAATAACTTAGATAAAGCTCAGTCTCTGGATTAGATAAGACAGGTTTAAAAGTTTCCTCGAGTTAATATACAATATTTGTCACTGGGTTTGGATCTTAGGAACTTTGTCTTTCATATTTTCTGCAGTCTACGCTTCTTCCTGAACAGCTTTGGTTTCCTGATTATCCTTCTCGTTTTGCAACAGCTAAACTTTCCAGTGTTTTACTTTTTTATACAGGGTTTTTCAAAAATTAAACTGCAAAATGTTGAAGACAAAGGATGCATTTCATAGACAAATCGCACAGGGGATCAAGACTGGGAAAAGTATCATCTCTGAAAACTAGCGCAGCCAGAATCTACCTTCTGGGGGAATGAGAGTTAGCATAACAGTCCTTACGCATGCATAAATTACCGTAGTAGGATTGGTAATTCTTGTTAAAACCTGGCAGAAAATAAAATAAGGAGGGAAGGGTTAGCTTCCTTCTCTTCCCCACGGTGTCTCCAGCTCTGACCATGCACTAGAGACCTTAGCTTACAAGAAACTGTTCAATCGTTTATACGACAATTTATGCGTAAACACTGACGATAAGCTCAGTTTACCAAGTTGGTTGCTTCAAGGATCTTAACTGTTTATTATGATGCTTTTATATCAGCCAGAATATCCGAAAAATATGTTATCTTCTTCCATGGCGTGATAGACCAGATGTTTCCAAACCTTTTAAAGATCCAGACCTTTTGAAGTTTGCGTTTTGATATTTAGGAGTTAATCCATAAGTGGGCTATTAAGCCCGAAGCATTTGATTATTTTTGATACATAAGTAAGAAATTAGCATACATAGTCTTCAGTATCGAATCCATTTATGATTCATGTATCAACACCAACCTGTCAGCATGAAATTCATTTTTCATGTGTTTGCTTTTAATTTAACAGCACAATCTAATTTATTCATTCGTCAACGATGATTCCTTAATGTGCAAAACATAAGCCCCAATCGATCCGCAGATGAAACTTGATTATGAAAATTATTTATACCATCTGGTTCTATTAAGTTATCGCTGATCAAATTCCAACAACGTTAAAAAATGCTTTCTTAAATTTTATCTCTCCTCTTTTTTAAAAAGCAACGTGTGATGATAAAGCAGTGAGTAACCGCCTCTAAGCAAGGGCTACGGCAGGAACATGCAATACACCGCCATCTCGGTTATTTCGATCCATGAACTGCAGTTTCGTGCTTTTTGTGCACTCATCAGCATGGGATACGAAAGTAGCCGAGTTGGAGGCAAAAGTCCTCTTATAGAGCAAAGAGAACCGAAAAAAACTGGTAGCTAATGTGAAATTAGAATACCAACGAGCGACCGCACTTGGTAGCGTACAGTACAACTCGTAAATTTTAAGACAGAGCTCCGGTATAAAGCAGTGAGTAACCGCCTCTAAGCAAGGGCTAAGGCAGGAACATGCGGTGTATTGCATGTTGGTATTCTAATTTCACATTAGCTACAAGTTTTTGTTGGCTCTCTTTGCTTTATAAGAGGATTTTTGCCTCCAGCTCGTTTAAATCCTATACCAAGCTGCTGAGTGCATAATAAGCACGAAACTGCAGTCCATGGTTGGAATAAACGAGCTGGCTGTGAGTTGCATGCTTCTGCCTCAGCCCTTGCTTAGGGGCGGTTACTTATTGCTTTATAAGGAGAGAACGTTATTTTCAGCTATGTCTGCATAAAAGCAAATTCGCCCCTGGTTGTGGACTAAAGTGGTTCCCTCCAAACAATGAAGTCTGCCTGCCATTAAATGTTTCGAAAGTTTTTATGCACGATAAATATGCTTTGTTTAATATCTCCAAAATGTGCGGATGTCCCCAAGTACGAGAGTTAGTTGGATAACTTCTTAGATGCATGACTTTCTAGACAACTCAAAAGACATTTTCTCCATACAAAAGTAAACATGGAGAATAGTTTTAAATATAAAGACTCAGAGCCAGATATCCTACTTCCTGCTCGGTTACTTCCTACTCCATACTGATGAACCTACAATAAGGACAAAACTGCAGTCTCTGGATGGAATGACCGAATTGGCAGTATATTGCATGGATTCATTTTGATGTCAAAATATTTTTTTCATGTGGAAATGAACCGCTTAAAAGTGATTTTTCTAGCTAAACAGTTGAAAAGAACAAATGTTTTCAAGTATGTAAGTTCTAATAATAGTAAGCTCAAAGTAAAATATTCAAAATGCCTCAAAATCGCTGCTCATACTAGATTTTCTACTAGACCACCATTCTCTGTTTTGTAAGCAATTATTCATTGACATTGATCATAAATTTCAATTACTGTGCAACTGATACACTATGAAGACATGAATATGATATTTTTGGGAATGTTATTTTTGTCAATATTTAACAAGAAGTTCTGTCAAGAACTAAACGAGCCTACTTTCCCGTACATCGACATTGGCATTCTAGCATCTGATCAATATTCTCTTGATTATCTGAGACTGAAAATTATGCCAAACATACCAGCACTTAAAGCTGATTTCTAAAAACAAAATATACCCCTCTCATCAGATGAAATAGACACGTAAAAAGTAAATAAATGAATAAATAAAGTTTTGTCGCACCTTTTAAAGAATGTAACTGTTACAGTTCTTTAGTAGAAAAATTCCTCAATCGTTTTCAAAAAATACATAAATAAATAAATAAAAGTACAAAGAACATCAAAACACATTTTATCAAAGAAAGGAAAAAACAAAGAGAAAAAAAAACTCGTCCGTTAATAAAATATCTCGAATTTCATTTTTAATCCGTTTCCAGATGTTAAATATAAATACAGAATAAAATGCCCTCGTGAATGAAAAATTTTTTTCACAAGAAAAAATCGTCTGCCAAAAAAAAAATAATAATAATAATAAAATAAAATAAAACTTGTTAGCTAATTTAATATTTTCGTATTCGTTTAAGACCGTTTCATGAAATAAAACATCGTATTATAAATTCGTCGTCTTTATTCAACAATAATATTAACTAAACTAAACTCCTTTTTTTTTTTTTGGAAATACATAATCATATTTGCTGTCTCGCGACAATTTTAACACGTTGTTGTCAAATAATAAATAAAACTTTTAAACAATAAAACCTTAAGGCCAACACTCGTCCATCCTGACCATTTTATCGTCCTCGATAAATACATTTTTATCATCCTTTATTCATCCTCTTCTTCGACGCATTTCCATCCTTTTAACTGACTGGCATGAGCGGCGGTTGAGTAAAAGTGTCCGCTTTCCTTTGGACCGAGCTGTGAGATTTTGTAAATATCACTTGGTAGAACCTCAGTTACGACCAATGGTCCTCGATATTTTGGCTGAGTTTTGGTTGGTTGACCAGTCGAGGTTGGTAGTCTTCTTACCACCACTATTTCACCTGGATCAAACTTTTTTGTTTTGCATTTCTTTCGATCATAATATCGTTTCATTTTTTCTTGTTTACTTTCTATGGTCATCAGCGTATCATTTTGTATCTTTCTTGGATCCTCCCAAACGTCAGCATCTTCATCAGCAACCATCCTCAATATTCCGTCATTGAACCTAGGTGAATATCCGTGCAACATTTCGAACGGCGTTTTGTCAGTTGTATTATTTACCATATTATTTAAGTTTCTTTCACATTTCTTGATATTTTTATCCCAATCTCGGTGTCCAGGATGTGTCATACTTGTCGTAATCACGGATAAGACAGTTTTGTTAACTCTTTCGACCATTCCATTTCCCTGTGCTCGTTGAGTAGAAGTTGGTGTGTGCTTGATACCGTTAGATTCGCAGTACTCTTCAAATGCGTGTGACGTAAAATATGGACCTCGATCTCTGATTATTCTTTCAGAAAGTCCAAAATCATTTACAAATTCTTCCAGAAATTTTAAAACATAATGAGCAGAAGTATTTTTCGTTGGAAAGAGTTTTACAAAGCGAGTAAAATTGTCGACTAGAATAAGCAGAAGAGTATTTCCTTTTGAACTCTTTACGAATGGTCCTAAGTGGTCGAGATGAACTATGGAAAATGGTCTTTTTCCTGGTTTAATAGGATGCAAAACTCCTTGTTGTTTTCCACTGGGTGTTTTATTAACTAAGCATTCGAAGCACATAGCTATATGTTGCTTGACATATCTCTTCATTGAGGAAAACCAGTAAAGTTATTTTATTTTAGCGACTGTTCTGTCAACAGAAAAATGTCCCATTAAGTCGTGAAATTTCACTACTAGACTTTTTCTCATACTTTTTGGCACTACGTACAACAATCTGTTCTTTCCTTTTTCTTGAACCTTTCGATATAGCTTTTTATGCTTGTATTCAAAATCTTTTATCCTCAGTTTTTCATCCACTGTCCTGCTGTAAGGCTCTGTTTCAAATATTTTAATGAGGGCATCGGCATGTTGCATTACCATTACCTTCTCTTCCTCTGTAAATGTTTGTAAAACTTCTAAGTTGTTTTCAATCACTGTCTGTAACGTATCATTTTCTTCAAGTACAGGACTTCTACTTAAAGCATCAACATAGCCATTTTCGTTCCGGGCCTAAATTTTACATCAAAATTGTACTCTTGTATCAAATTGCTCCATCTTGCAATCTGAGGATTACTAGTTTTCTTCGAGTTTAAATAAATTAATGCTTGACAATCAGTTACAACTGTAAAGTGGATACCTAAGAGAAACTGTCGCAGTCTATATAATGTCCAAACAATAGCCATAAGTTCCAATCTACTTGAATGGTACTTTGCCTCAGCAGTCGTTGTCTTCTTACTGACACAATACACCAGATGGAGTTTTTTGTCCTCTCCGTATTGAAGTAGAATGCCGGCAATCCCATCAGAACTGGCATCGGTATGTACCTCTGTTTTTGCTTCAGGATTGTAGAGGTCTAAAATTGGTTGTTTCATGAGAAATTCTTTTAACTTCTCAAATACTATTTTTTGTTCTTCTCCCCACTCAAAGTTAATATCCTTTCGTGTAAGTCGCGTTAACGGTTCAGCATGAGTCGCATAATTTGGTATGAATCGTCTGAAAAAGCTCGTTAATCTTAAGTATCTTCTAATTTCATGAACATTCTTAGGGGTGGAAAATTCAGCAATTGATTTAACTTTTCTGCGACCCGGTTGGATCCCATGTTTATTAACAATAAAACCATGGAACTCTATTTCTTCCTTTCCAAATTCACATTTTGATATTTTTAACGTTAGATGTGCAGTCTTTAATCTTTCTAAAACCTGTCTTAATTTTTCCATCATATCCGTCCAAGAGCTTGCAGGTATAAGAATATCGTCTAAATAACATAATGCTGTTTTGTTGAGTAACGGTCCCAATACTAAGTGTATCATGCGTTGAAATTCTGCAGGGCCATTGGTTAAACCAAATACCATTCGTTCAAACTGTCCAGTTTCGTCCGGTGTTATGAAAGCAGTCTTCTGCTTGGCATCTTTACTTAAGGGAATTTGCAAGTATCCATGGGCCAGATCTAATGTACTAAATATGTTGCAGTTATTTAAAGATTCAAAAAGGTCATCTATTCTTGGTAAGGGGTATTTGTCCTTTACCGTTTGTAAGTTCAATTTCCTGTAATCAATCACCAAACGGTGGTCTCCAGTTTTCTTCTTCGCAATCATTACTGAACTTGCATAAGGAGATCTAGTTTCAGTAACGATTCCATTATCTTTCCATTCTTTCACAATTTCTTTTATGATAGCACGTTCTTCTGCATTCGTCCTGTATGGACGCATGGAATCTGGTTTACTACCTTCTATTTCTTCTATTTTCATGGTAACTAAATCTGTACAACCAAGTTCGCTTAGCTTTGTAGCAACGCAATCTCTATATTCATTGAGAAGAGTAAGGAGCTGTTGTTTCTGTTCGATAGTCACATTTTCACCGGTTTTAATATCTTCATAAGTAAGGGGACGTTTGGCATTTGAGCTGTCATCTGAAGCTGTTAAAACTTGGTCTTCTTTTGTTGAGTTTTCTCTCTCATTCACAGGATTCATAAAATTTCTTTCGGAACTTTCTGGAAAACTATCTCCTGAACACATCTGTACAGCATTTGAGCTGTTAAAACTTGGTCTTCTTTTGTTGAGTTTTCTCTCTCATTCACAAGATTCATAAAATTTCTTTCAGAACTTTCTGGAAAACTATCTTCTGAACACATCTGTACAGCTTTACCTCTTCCAACACACTGATTTTTCGTTAACGTAAAAGTTTCATTTTAAAAATTTGTGATGGGTACGAGTGTCTTTCCTTCCGTCACTTGAAATAAACAATCAATATTCTGTCTGTCTCTAACTAATATCAAACCTTCATTCTGGCCTTCAGTTTGGCATTGTATTAGATTAACTGTATTCTTTTCTAGTACCGTTTCATGCTCAGCTTTCAAAGTAATTCGTGTTTTATCTAAATTTAATTGCAGTTTACTGAAGGGTGCTCCGTCAATGTGTAATTCATTACCTACTCTGGCATATGCTATATGCGGCATATCCAGCCATGTTCTTCCCACCAATAAATCAACAGGTTGAGTTTCATCGCCAACGATAAGAATTGTAATTTCTTTTCCTAACACATCGTCTATTTCAATATCAACCACAGCCTTTCCGAAAGTTTTACTTGATGGCTCACTTTGATTTCCAAAACCATAAATGTCATTAGTTCAGGAATGATTACAATGTTCAGTTTTTCAGCAGCTGACTTCTTCATCAAACAACTCGAGCTACCTGTGTCGATAAGGGCATCTACCCAGTTTTCCTTGTTGATTTTCGCTTTCTTCAAATAAAGTAATGCGCTTGAACTATTTATTGTTTTTGTTGTTAAGTTAGAAATGTCCTTTTCAGTTTCCTTTTTCTTATCAGGGCAGTCTCTAGAAAAATGTCCATAATAATTGCAGTGGAAGAACTTAGACTCACCTTTCTCGTTGCGAACTGGTTTACGGTAACCTGAAGTTGCACTAGTATCAGTTAAACCTGCTTGTGGAAGTTGATTTTTAAACTTGCTGTTGTTAAAATTACCTTGGCGTTGGAAACGAGTATTGTTTTGGCTCTTATTAAAACTATTTGTTTGTTTCCGCTCGTTATTTTGAGGCTTACCTCTATTATTTCGGACTGTTTCATATTCATCCAATTTTTCGGCTAGTTCCTTTGGCGTAACAAATTTTGTCCACTCGTCTATGAAATGATCTTTTAACTCAATAGGGATTCTACGCTTCATTTGATCGGTAACCATCAAGTCCTTCAGACCTTGAAAATCCGTAATGCCTACACCTGTTATCCACTCTTCAAAGTAATTCTGTAGTTCAAATGCATAATCGCTCCATGTACTATTTGAATTTTGGTGGTAAATAAATTTCTGGTGAAATTTTTCTGGACTAAGTTTAAAACGCTTTAGTAAGAGTTTCTTGACGTGTTCGTAATTATTAGCCTTTTCTTCTGGTTCTCTCTCAATTATTTGAGTGATTTCATGTGGAAGTAATCCCAACAAATGATACACCCAATCCTCTTCGTCAATTTTAGCTCTTCGTGCTTGCCGTTCAAAAAGTACTAAATATAAACTGATTTCAGACTCCTTAAGATCAAACTTGCGAATTAGCTTTTGTAAATCGTTATAGGTTTTGTTGACAACCACGTCTTGATTCAAATGTATTCCGTTATCCATGCTTGGATTAACACAACCGTTAATTATTCGTAATTTTTCTAATTCAAAGGCTCTCTCTTGCTCTCTTTCTGCAAGATCTAACTCTAGGGCTTTTTCCTTTACTTTTCTTTCAAGCTCCAAAGCTTTTTCCTTTTCTTTTCTTTCAAGCTCCAAAGCTTTTTCCTTTTCTTTTCTTTCAAGCTCCAAAGCTTTTTCCTTTTCTTTTCTTTCAAGCTCCAAAGCTTTTTCCTTTTCCTTTCTTTCAAGTTCCAAAGCTTTTTTCTTTTCCTTTCTTTCAAGCTCCAAAGCTTTTTCTTCCTTCAGTCTCTTTTCTTCTCCCTCATTCTGTATTCTTTCGAGAACAGCTTTTGTAACTTCTTCATCATATTCTGAATTATCCTTTATTAATTTAATTAAGTCAGCAACTCTCCGTTTCTCACCGATTGTCAGCCCAAGCTCATCAACCAGGATAAGCAGATCGCTTTTTCTAGCTTTGGCCAGGTATGCCATATTCGTAATATTAAAACTTCTATAACCAATAAAAATGAATCGGTGAATATTACTTACGTCTTTATCGTTGTAGACGCCGTTATAATCCCACTTATGAATTGTTAGCTAATTTAATATTTTCGTATTTGTTTAAGACCGTTTCATGAAATAAAACATCGTATTATAAATTCGTCGTCTTTATTCAACAATAATATTAACTAAACTAAACTCTTTTTTTTTTTTTTTTTTTTTGAAAATACATAATCATATTTGCTGTCTCGCGACAATTTTAACACGTTGTTGCCAAATAATAAATAAAACTTTTAAACAATAAAACCTTAAGGCCAACAAACTAATGAATAAATAAACAAAAAATCGTCTGCACAGTCAGTCATTTTTTTCTGAGCCATGTTTGCGGAGTCGGAATCAGAGTCCTCACAGAAGATTATTCAGAAAAGTACTTTACATACATTATTTATCAAAACCATTTTCTTACAAAGTTAGTTTGAAGGAAATCCGACTTTAAGTTCAGGATGAACATTCAACTTAAATTTCCCCGTAGGCTCTAATGTTAAGATTTTTCTGAACGGTTCAACATTGAACAAAAAATGGTTCAAATCAAACAGCGAAATATGGGAATGAACCTCTCTGAGATCTTTCGAACAAAAAAAAGTTTATTCAATTCGGACGGTTCACTTAAAAGTTATTAGGTGGGTAAAGGTTGCTTGAACGGTTCAATGTTGAACCAAAAATATTCAAATTGAAAATTAAAATTCGGTAATAAAGTATCCTTGCCGAGATCCTTCGAACAAAAAAAAGTTCGTCTAAATTGGACTGTTCACTCAAAAGTTATTAGGGGTGACAGTTTGTTTGAATGGTTCAATGTTGAACGGAAAATTGTTCAAATCGGAAATAGAAATACGGGAATGAAGTATTCTTGATAAGATCTTTCCAACAAAAAAAAAATTGTTCAAATCCAACTGTTCACTAAAAAGTTAGTGTCGCGGGACAGGTTATTTGAACGGTTCAAAGTTGAACGAAAAATTATTCAAATCGAAAAATCAACTATAGGAATGAGCTTTACTCGCCAAGATCTTTCCAACAAAAAAAAAGTTTGTTCAAATCGGAATGCTCATTCAAAAGTTATTAAGGGGGGGGGGGCAGACAGACCGACAGACCGACATACAGACGCACAAATTCCCCATCTCAATACCCTACTTTCCAATTTTTAATTTTTCAATATTTTTTTAAAGTTCTTGTTTCTTTTTGACTTTTTTTTTGGACTCGGCGATAATTTTTAGATGTATTAAGCCACTTTTAATACTTTTTCGTCCTTCTTTTTTTTTTAACGGGAAAGTAGGTTAAAAACAAGCTAAGGTATTTTTGTGTGTACCAAATCTCTCCAAACTATTTAATTATTATATTAAGCCCTAAAAGTTGGCAAGTTACAACTATTATTTTTAACTACTAGTTTTAACTGAAATATTTTGGATTGATTCCAAACCGAGGGTATAAATTACACCTTTGTGTTTTTCCGCGTAAAACTAACAACATCAACGCCAACTTTTAAAAACTACTCGAAACTAAGTCATTCTTTTTCTGCTTCATCTTTTCTTATTATAGTTTAAAGTGTAGAATTATGGTGCCTTGACGCTTCAATACATTTATCACTTATGACACATACCAATTTATGAGTTTGACTTTGATATCATTTATTGGCAGTCTTTGTACTGCTCACCAGATTTAGACAGCAGATATAACAGTAGAGGTATTTGAGTGAACCTCAGTTAAAGTTTTCAATACGCTGACTATTCCATGTCATATAAAATGTTATAAACATTATTTTTTTTTTCAAAATAAATGATTTCAATTCCGTTAAGCGAATATTTTTAAGCGAAAATATTTCATTTACATAATTTTTAATACAATTCAATACACTTGTGATTCGTAGTGGATTTTTTACCTGATTGGAATATACCACATGTATTGCTGTATGCTTAAAATATTACTATACAGGTAGTGCTAAAACAAATATTTCAACATTTCACTTTGCCCCTAGTTCTCTACCGGTTTATTTGAAGTATGGTGTTCCGATCGGTGAGGCGTTGAATTCGTAACTAGAGGGTCCCGGGTTCGATCCCAGCCCATCAAAGATCCACTGTCTTCACTAATGGTAGCTGGGTTACGTTGAAAATACTCGTGGTCGCAATGTCTCCCACTTGAATCAATACCTCTGGGGGTACTAGACAAGGATTTGCTAGGCTCCTGGTCTGGATTAAAAGAACAGAGCACTATTCAGGGCCCCATCCAACTGATTAAACCACGTTTTGTGTTTGGTACGAAGGACAATGGAGTAAAAAGTCGGTAAAAGTTTGAACAAAAAAAAAGAAAGAAAAAGAAAAAAAAAAAGAGCTAATTTACTTCATACTTTTTTGTGCAAACCAAGCTTATGTGAATAGGCTTTGGATTTAAAAATCATTTTTATATTTTATTTAAATGTATCTTCCATTAAAATTCATCTGATGTGAAACATTTTGCAATTCAAATATGTTATTAATTTTACTTGTTACCTATTTTTATTTAAAAAAACGGTGTCCACTTTCACGGAAAAATTTTGAACAGATATAAAGTGAAATAAACGTTTTTAGAAACGCTTGAGTTACAGCACGCTTCGAAATACTGCATTATTTGAAAGTTTCAATTGACAAAATTCAAAGTTATATTTGCTTACATCCGACCTTGAAATTTATTTGTTAATTTCATTAACAAAATGTAGTAACAATAACTAGTGTGTCCCACTGTTCTTGGAAACAATTAAAAAGATGCCTTCGGATGGCTTTATAACCGAAAAACTAATTTAAGAAATATTCTCGAAAAATAGGACAGTATTCATTCTTTATTTAAAACTAAGCATTATCCCTAGCAGCATAATCTCATCGGCTGATGATCGATCATTCATCGAAACGCGATGAAATTCTCATCGGCCAATGACCGGATTCGTTGAGTTCTCATCATTCGTTGAGTTGCTCCGATATGTCTCATCGGCCAAACAGAATCTGAGCAGCAAAAAGCTGTTGCTCGAAATACGATGAGATTTGGAGCAATTTACGAGCAGTGCAGTCCCGTGCCGATGAATTTATGATCAATTTTGGAAGCTCGGCTTATTTTCATCGGGAAAGTTGGTCGGAAGGAAATCGCTTTCCGATGAAAAGTAGCTCATCGAAAACAGTGCTCGGATACTGATCGGAACGACGTCATCGTGCGTTAAGGGATCAGTTTACGAGGAGTTCGATGATCGGCCGAGCAAAATCCGATGAGTTGATGCTACTTGGGATTATTCGACATTCAACGGACTGTTACATCATGATGAAATTTTCAGAGGGGAACACATTACACTGAAGTGACAAAAGTCATGGGATAGCAATATGCAAATTTTCAGATGGCAGTAGCATCGCATAGAACAGGTATAAATGCGCAGTGCTTTTACAGAGCTTTCATTTCTGTTCAAGTTATTCATGTGAAGAGGTTTTAACGTGATGATGACCGCACGACGTGAATTAACAGACTTTGAACGCGGAATGTTAGTTGGAGCTAGACGCATGGGTCATGCCATTTCGGAAATCGTTAGAGAATTCAACATTCCCAGATCCACTGTGTCAAGAGTGTGCCGAGAGTATGAAATTTCAGGCATAACATCCCACCATGGACAGCGTGGACAGCGCAGTGGTCGACCGCCTGCACTTAAAGATCGAGACCGGCGACTTCTGCAAAGAGTCGTAAATTCTAACAGACAAGCAACACTGCGTCAAATCACCGTAGAAATCAATGTGGGACGTACAATGGACGTGTCTGCTAGAACTGTGCGGAGAAATTTGGATTTCTTGGGCTATTCCAGCAGAAGACCGACTCGAGTGCCTTTACTGACAGAACGACATCGCTTGCAGCGACTCTCGTGGGCACGTGAGCATAGCGGTTGGTCCCTAGATGAATGGAAAACCGTGGCCTGGTCCGATGAGCCACGATTTCAGCTGGTAAGAGCCGATGGTAGGGTTCGAGTGTGGCGCAGACCCCACGAAGCCATGGACCCAAACTGTCAGCAAGGCACTGTTCAAGCTGGTGGTGGCTCCGTAATGGTGTGGGCTGTTTTTTCATGGCATGGACTTGGTCCTCTAGTGCGACTGGACCGAACATTGACTGGAAATGCTTATGTGCAGCTACTTGGAGATCACTTGCAGCCATTCATGGACTTCATGTACCCAAACAACGATGGGATTTTTATGGATGACAATGCGCCATGTCACCGGGCCACAACTGTTCGCAATTGGTTTGAAGAAAATTCTGGACAATTCCAACGAATGATTTGGCCACCTAGATCGCCCGACATGAATCCCATTGAGCATTTATGGGACACCATCGAGAGGTCTGTTCGTGCCCAAAATCCTGCCCCATCAACGCTTTCACAATTATGGACGTCTATCGAGACAGCATGGCTCAATATTCCTGCAGAAGACTTCCAACGACTTGTTGAGTCCATGCCACGTCGAGTTGTTGCACTTCGCCGGGCAAAAGGAGGGCCGACACGATGTTAAGAGGTATCCCATGACTTTTGTCACTTCAGTGTATATTTATGCATAGGTGCATAGCAAAATTACCTCACGTAACGTACAAATGACGCACTTAATTCACGTAACATTACTGTACACAATATGCCATTCAACATCATGGTTATAACATTTAGGGCTCAGCCACGTAAACATAAATATTTAAGATACTATGCTCAAAAGGATAGTTTAATCCTAAATAGGCTATTAACTATGATTCGCTTTATCCTCCTCATCTGAATGTAGAAGTGGAAACTTAATGACTGTTAATGACATTACCATTTGGAGCTAATTGGAAAATAAACAGCTTGCGATTTTCCGGTTTTCTTAGCGCTGGGGGACGTTATGAACGTAATTGATTATGAAACTTTTAAACACATTCGTTTTTAGTTCGCTACTGATAATAATGTCAATTAACGGAAAAATTTATTGGGCAGTAAAGATATTAATTGCTGTTAGAAATGGGAGAAAATTAACTTTTATTGTTATGAAAAACGTTCGGTTTCAGGAAATTAGAAATGATGCGAATTAACAGTTTTATGATTAAAGTGGTTTGGATTGTAACACAGTAAATAAGATTTTTCGTTAAAAATTTAACTATAGGAAAAATATCTCCTTGTTGGCTGAAATTTTTTATTCCCAAAAATTAACGAGTTTCTTTAGATATAAGCACCGTGTTACATTCAGAATTTTCTATGTTTTAATTAAAGTAACAATACTCGGATAACTAACAGCCAAAAATTTTATATAGTGCGTCTTTAACAACATTTGAGGGATATCATGTAACGTATACAATTCTGTGCATAAAACAAGCCTATATTATTTCTATCGGGCTGCATTAGGTTTTTTAAGGTATAGTGTGGTTCTAATAATTTCCCGCTGAATTTTAGACGAGCTCATTTATGTTTAAGTTGAAAAAAGAGACATTGTGTTCGATTAGCGCAACGTCAAGAATCGTTGTTATTTTCGTGTCATAATTTCATCAATAATTACTATGAAATGAGGGGGGTGCATTTTATGGCCATCGAATTATAGAAGCCTCGCAACGAGATACAGTACACTCCCGATTATCCACCAAAATTGAGTGGCACTGGTATCCCGGATAACGAAAATCACAGATAATACAAAAAAAGCATAAGGGATAAATAAGATAAAAAATGTCTTACTGTTTAAAATAATTGTATTACACTTAAAACGTGATATGTAGTCATAGAAAAAAAAACGAAACACTCTGGATTATTCAGCTGCTATACATGATAAGAACAAAAAAAAGGGTGTCTTCTGACATGGATTAAAGTCTTCTTTAAAACTATGTGAATAAAATGTTGATGAGGAGCCATATACAAAGTGAAATATATGCCATATACAAAGCGATTTGGTATACAAAGTTAAATGATGTTGCGGATCACAAATATGCAAAAAAAATGGGGGGTTGCATAGAAAATTTTAAAGTTGATGCCGATTTTTATTTGAGGACGACCCCTTCACAACAATTTACCAATAGAAATTTATAGAGCACATTATTCCTGAAGAAATAACATATTACACGTGATTCTAGTGGAAATAGTCTTTGAATACGAGCGAGTGTTTCGGTTTTTTTTTCTATGACTGTACAAACAGTGACAATAGATACAGCATAAAAAACTATTTGTATTCGAGGTTCTCAAGCATATAAAAGCTATAAAGTTAACTAAGTTTCTACAAGAATAAAATTAACTAAGAATTTTTTTCCCGAGACCCTCGCGGATAATCGAGAGTTTACTGAATTAAAAAGTTTATTCCGACATATATAACTACGTTGTTGTGGTTGTTGTCTTGTGCCAGCTAGCCTGGCAATTTGGGATCCGCTGCTTTCCTTTCCCAACTGTACCGTAATTTGGTGTTTAATCCATCATCCGATGTACATGCATGTCATAAGGACTCGTTTAAAAGGCAGGAAACTATGCATAGCACAACACATTCACTCAAAGAAAGGGCAAGGACAGGAGAGAGAAAAGACATCCATGCCCGAGCCAGGATTTGAACCCGATGTTGGCGCCGCAGAGCGATAAATGGCGAATCTCTCATCGCCATGCGCGCCAATACGCACAAAGGGTTTCTTTTGAACTTTAAATACGGTCCACAATCGCCATTTTTTAGTTAGTGTCGCCTCAAATCTTGTACTTAGTGTATTTGTTGTAATATTTCGGAAAATATAGCGGGAAAATCCCCATTTGGTTGTTTGGTTGTTTGGTAGTAGAATAAAAAATCATTTGTTGTTTCGGTCTATTGAATATTTTTGCATCGCACAAATAGCCACTACACCCGAAACATCCCCATCCGAGTCAGACTTCCTTCACAACTGGACCACAGGCACAAAACCACATTAAACTGGCATTAGCTGGCATCCACTACACCCGAAACATCCCCATCCGAGTCAGACTTCCTTCACAACTGGACCACAGGCACAAAACCACATTAAACTACATTAGCTGGCACAAAACCGCATTAAACGACTACAATGATATTAATGTGTAAGTCTTGAAAAAATATAACTGCAATCCGTGGGCAGTTCATAAAAAAGAATATTGTCTTAAAAATTCTTTCTACAGTATTTAAGTAAATAAATACTGCCTGGTCCCGAAAAAAAATTGGTTTCAACAAAAACTTGCCTAATTTAAGTTCATTAAAAACAGGCACACTTGAACATATTTATAAGTGTAAATAGAAAATAAATGCTCAGTAATAGGACAGAATAAGTACTCTTCAGAACCCCCATAATCCTTTTTAATCCAAAGTAAAAGCTTTTTCTGAAAAAAAAAATGCTTTTCAAACTTTTACCAGAAACGTGAATTGTCTTAAAACCTCTCAGGAGGGCAACGTGATATTCAGTGCAAATTATATTTAGAAAATAAGCGAAGTGACTTAGCCTACAGCGCAAACGGTTCGCACTTTCCCCATCAAGAATGTTTATTATTTTCCTTGAGGCCGGTGGCATCACTAAAGAAACTCTTGGCACGTAAAGAAGGACGAGGGGATAAACAACTTCATGTTTCTCAAGGGAGAATATACAAAAGGTTTCTAGTAAAAAACACGAGAGCTGGGAGCTCCTGAGAACATAACAAAGAGCAAAAGTATTCCTGGATTTTTAATGTTTGCATTTTCCCGGTTGTTTCTGAAACAAGTTCAGATACGTTTTATGTTTGATGATTGTTATAAGTTTCAATTTCTGGATGGTTAGACTGATATTTTATCATAAACAGGAATTTTTTTAAATAACTTGTATGTTTTTACATAATACGAATGGATATTTTATGTATTATTCTTGGTTTTCATTATTAACATTTTGAGTGAATTTTTAAGTTCGAATGTATTTAATTTTCTGTTATATTAATAGGCAATTTTTTAAAAACTTTTGTAATACAGTTGTCTTCAGAATTAAGAGCTAAATTTATTGCTGAAGCTATGTTTCGAAATGTCGACAGCTTGATTTGTTTCAACTTTCATTTTGAATCAAATTCTAACATTAATTAGTTTTTTTAAAACATATTTTTAACATTGATTTAAAAAATTCTACAATCATTTAATGAGCAAGATTTTTAGATTACGTTCTAAATTGAGAAACAAATCAAAACAAAAGAAGAAATTTTGTTTTGGAATTAAGAAGATAACAAACCCACCGGAAAAGCAAGTATTCTGATATATTAGTTCTATTGTACTTTCGCTGTTTTCCGCCTCATTTTGCTAATATCTGTAACATTTCATTTAACACCATTTCCTCCTTCACGCTGCAAAAGTTTTAGCAAGCCATCGACTTTTGAAATATTTGTCACACTTCCTGACATTTTGCCATTTACTTCGACTATTTTTTACAAAATTGTCACATTAACCATTAGATAACAGTCTCATGCATTTCGTAAAATACCATTTCATTTCATTTAATGACATTTTAATAGACTACAACTTCCTTGTTAAGTGTTGCCTTATTCTAGCTGTTATACTTTACTGCTGAAATAAGTTAGTAAAGTAATTAAAAGAAGCAATAAAATGAAAAACAAATAAAGCTAAAATAAATTATATCAACGTTAACTAAATAAACTAAATAAATAAGTGTAAGAACAAACAAAATTTGCATAAATAATAATTAACTAAATAAAAAATAGATAACACTGAAATTTTAGAAAGTAAGTTTAATAATTATGCTATAAAAAATAATATAATTTAATAAATAACATATGAATAAAAATAAATGATTTTAAAATTTAAAAATTCGAAGGAAAATATAAATAAAAAACAAATTATATTAAAATGAACTAATAAATAAATAATCTTTTTGTGGCATCTTTTTTTAGCGTGTTAAAAAACTTAAGAAAAATTCACTACAGAATAAAGTATGGGAGCTGTTACTCGCTGGATTTTGAAAAAAGGGGCTACCGGATTTTAAAAGTTTAAAATATCCTGATTCTTAACTCCATGAAAGAAAATAGCATATTTCCCGAACTGTCTTGATTGGTGTAAAAATAGCATAACCATAAATTTCTTGAGTGGACAACCAAGCAAAAAGAGAGTTTATCGCACCTTATTTTAATCAGCCTAATTCCTTCAAAAATCAATACCCTGAACTTTCTATTTTCTAATTCCAACTTAATAGTAGTTACTTTTTACACAACAACGGTTTTTTACTTTACTTTTCAAAAGGGAAAAGCTTCAACCTGCGCATTAACAGAAGGGATAATCTAAAGGGAATGAGATAAAAAAAGGGGCAGTGATTTGTTTTAAATGTGCATTAGGTTCGAATTAAACGGCTCTCCTAAGGGAAATTTCACATTAATTGCTGCACCGTATCTATCTTAAATAAATCATTAAAAAAAAGGTTTGAAGGAAAGCATCAGCATTTTAATTGACTTTGGTCTCAGAGCAATGTAAAAGTAAATGTGAGCAATCATTTTAAAAATAGCTGCAATTTAAAAAGTTTTGAGATAAAGGGAAAGGAGTTGAGATGAGAGAAAAAGTCAATGATTTTTATTCCTTTTCACCCATTTATGGCCAGTAGCCTAAAAACGGGACGCTTGTTAGTTACTGCATACAAAGACTTGTGATGGGTATATAATTTTACTAAAAAGCTGTTTTTCACAAGTTTAATAGTGCTTCTTCTTGAGATAACCAGTTAGAGCCACTATTTAGACCTCAGAGTTTATTTATTGACAGCTATTTTCAGACAAATCAATCAAGCAACAATACAACATGGCGGGACTAGGAAAGAAAGTAAGTTTTTTTTTTGCGAATTTATTTTTCATAAAATTAAACTATTTTAAAATGATTTGCTTAAAATGGATCACAGATGCCTTATGTAATGTTACTTTGCAAAAGTAAAGTCAAGTAAGGTCATATTTTGCGCGCATATCTGCCTAGTGTCCCATAAACAGGACGTTAAATAACTTAATAAATATGGCGACGGCGATCTATTGTACGCCTAAAATGTATGTAAACCATTCCAAGTAAGAGTTTTAAGCAGATAAAAATTGAAAAAAAATGTTTAAAAAAAACTTGGGCATTAATGGGTTAATATGCGTTAACAAAAACACTGACAATTAATATCAGATTTAAACTTCGAATAGTATACGCACTGGGATTATTAAAAGAAAATAGCAATTGGCATCTTTACTGGCAGTCAATGTTCACTTGGAGAGAAAATTGACCCATCTGATGTCTAAAACATCCAAACACACTAATTTCAATCTAGAAAATGAATAAAACTTTGTAGGAAAAATTTTCAACGATGACCAAATTTCTGATTAGTTATCAAATTAAATGAAATGTTTTTAAACTTCAAATATGTAGGTGCATTTAGTTTTTGTTTTATTTGCACAATGTCTTATCATTTGGATTTTAAAATAAATAATTTTCTTTTTCAGAAACGGTTTGTAATTTTTTGGAAACATTGTTCGTTTATAAATAGTGATTTTTTTTTCGTCTCAAAACCAATTGTATGCCATCATTTAACATAAAACACAATCATTAAAAAAAAATATACAAATATAGGAACACATGGTCACATGGTGACCTTTTAATGCTGGGTAGCGTGAATTTAATTTAAATGGAGAAAAAGCCAGTTTTAACGAAACACTAAATTATTCTTTATATCATATTCAATACATTATGATTTTCGCAATACTTTTTTCTTTTAATTAAGTATAAGAAATGCCCATTTTTTCTACTCAAGGGAAACATTTAACCAAAATTCTATATGATATATAAAACTTGTACTGTACGTATGAAAAAACATTCGAGTGAATGATTATTTACGGAGTTCTTAAATAATTAGTTTCCATGGCCGACTTATAATCCATGGTTTGTATATAATTTCATTTTATATTTTGCAACATTATCTCATCAGTAGAATCAGCAATACCAAATTTAAGTAAAAAAAGAGAGCAGTTAACGGGTAATTGTTAAAATAGTGCATTCATTTGCTGATTGCAAATGTAGTGCTTTTTAGCCTACTTTCCCGTTAAAAATAAAAGAAAGACGAAAAAGTATTAAAAGTAGCTTAATGCATCTAAAAAATATCGCCAAGTCCAAAAAATATCGCCAAGTTCAAAAAAATATCGCCAAGTAAAAAATAAAAGGTAAAATGAATATCGAAAAATTAAAAATTTGAAAGTAGGGTATTGAGATGGGGAATTTGTTGTGTCGGTCGGTCGGTCGGTCGGTCTGTCTGTCCCCATCCCCCCCTAATAACTTTTGAATGAACATTCCAATTTGGAGAAATTTTTTTTTGTTGGAAAGATCTCGGCGAGTACAGCTCATTCCCATATTTAATTTTTTGATTTAACAATTTTTGGTTCAACTTTGAGCCGTTCAAACAACCGGTCCCGCGATACTAACTTTTTAATGAACAGTCCGATTTGAACAAACTTTTTTTTGTTCGAAAGATCTTATCAAGGATACTTCATTCCCGTATTTACATTTCCGATTTGAACAATTTTTCGTTCAACATTGAACCGCTCAAGCAAGCTGTCACCCCTAATAACTTTTGAGTGAACAGTCCGAAAAAAACTGACTGACTGTGCAGACGATTTTTTGTTTATTTATTCATTTGTTTTATTGAATTTATTATTATTATTAATTATTATTTTTTTGGCAGACGATTTTTTTTTTGTAACAAAAATGTTTCATTCACGTAGGGCATTTTATTCTTTATTTTATATTTAACAACTGGCAAACGGATTAAAAGTGAAATTCGAGACATTTTATCAACGGACGAGTTTTTTTTTTTCTTTTTTTTTTCTTTCTTTGATAAAATGTGTTTTGATGTACTTTGTACTTTTAATTTTTTTTTTTTTTTTGAAAACGATTGAGGAATTTTTCTACGAAAAAACTGTAACAGTTACATTCTTTAAAAGGTGCGACAAAACTTTATTTATTCATTTATTTACTTTTTATGTGTCTATTTCATTGATGAGAGGGGTATATTTTGCTTTTAGAAATCAGCTTTAAGTGCTAAAAAGGTATGTTTGACATAATTTTTAGTCTCAGATAATCAAGAGAATAATGATCAGATGCTAGAATGCCGATGTCGATGTACGGGAAAGTAGGTTCGTTTAGTTCTTGTTTTCACTGCATTGGTCCTATTTCATGATTAAATAGCAGATATGTTTATCAAATAAAGTAATGGAATTTTGAGAGTAATCGTCCTTAATACAGTCGAGCCCGCTTATTAGAATAGCGGTTAAAAGAATGTCCCTCTTAATATAATACACTTTCAATGTACCAAACTGCACTGCAAAAAATTAATGTTGCTTTTACAGTATAATGCAACTAATTTCACAGTAAGAAACTGTAAAATTGCTAGTTTTGCAGTTTATTACTGTGGATTTTACAGTTTTAAATTGGAATCTCGGCTGCCAGTATTTTACTGTAAAACGACAGTTATTTTTTGCAGTGTAGTGTAATGCAGCATTTTGATCCCGGATAAAGGAATATCTCGCTTATTAGAATATTTTACGTGGCAAAATGCATACTCCACTTAGCGGGCTCGACTGTAAAGCTTTTTTGCCTTTTTTTTCTTTTATTATTATTTTTTTATTTATTTTTAGAACTTGACTAGGACAGAAAATTATTGTACAGTCATAGAAAGAAAACGAAAATTGAATTATTCGGTTGCTATAATTGCTAAGAACAAAAGAAAGGTGTCTTCTGACATAGATTAAAATCTTCTGCAAAACCATGTAAATAAAATTTTGAAAAGGGGCCATATACAAAGTGAAATAAACACAAAGATAGAACTTTCAAATGGGAACCCCTACATATGGTTACGCGGACGGCAAAAAGTAAGCTGGGTACCAAGCGGCATTACCTTAGGACCAGTAGAAAAAAAGTTATGAACGAGCAAAGATTTAGGGACAATCACCACATTTAAAATGGTATTTTCAAGGTCAAAGTTTACAGAGAGTAAACAAATCATATTTATTGGAAGAAATTAACTAAAGCTACTCGCTATATTACGTTTGCTTTTTGTAATAAATTAAAAATTCTCAGGTTTTGTTAAAGTTATATTATTTTTGAAACTAAGGAGAAAAAATCTTACTGTTAGAGTTCAACATTGGAGAGAAAATGCAACTTTCTATCTTTCGGGTTAAACAAAAACAGATGAATACTTTTTTATCTACGCACAAACTCAGGTAGCACATACCTTCTGAAGAGAGGTTATGTTTAAAAAGTCTTTATATTTAAATAAACTACTGTATCAGGATTGGCAAAAATGTTAAAACTGTGGCTCATAATTTGAAAAAAGCACCGAATCGTCACAGATAATTCAGAATAAACTTCCGAGATGCCACATTTTCCTGTGAAAATCAAGTATCTGCGTAAAAAGATATATGAATTACTGTATGTTTCATGAAAGCAAACTACTCACTATTGAAAAAAAAATTGGATTGTCTACCAGTTTTGAAATATACTCAGAAGTTTTATTAACCGTTTCGCTTTCAACATGTAATTAGTGTTGCAAACAAAATACTTAACAAAAACTATGAGCACTCTCTGCAACTGGTGGATAAGCATATTTCAATTTCTTTAAATAGAAACTCACTGCTGTTGTTTCAGTTTGAACAGTTCTAAATCAGACGAAGAATGGATCTTTTATTATATCTTAAAAACTGCTGGATATTTCAAGCTCCCATTTTGGATACTCCTTTGAAATCACTTCTAGATTGTTTCTCCATTAAAATATTATATGGTTCCAGATCATCATTTTTTCAAATATTAATTACATGATTCATAAAAAATGTAAAATTTCATCTGAGAAGAAGTAAAGGACGTTTTTATTATTAGGTTAGTTCATACTTTGATCTTAAAAACAAACTTTGCCGTACCCAACGTGGTTTACGTATTATATGCACAAGTGTTAAATATATTTTTAACATTACGGGGTGGTTTTTTCTCAGTTGAATTGTGAAGCAACGACTGGAGCAAATTTAAAACGATTTGGTGTATGAAGTAAAATTATGATGCTGATCACACTTATGTGATAAAAAGAGGGGTTTTAGAAGAAAATTTTAAAGTTGATGCCCATTTTTATATGAATACGATCCCTTAACAACAATTTCCCAATAGAAATTTGTAGAGCACATTATTCCTGGAAAAATAACACATTAGAGCCAATATTTAGAAAAGTGCCAATTTGAAGTTGGAGTTTTTTGAAAAAAAAAATTTTTTGCAGAAAAAAACTAATATTGGATTTTAAGTCTAAAGTGGGTCTAAATGCAAGAAAATAAAAGGGGGGAGGTCAAGGAAGTTATTTACCCCCTCCTTAGATTACTCACTTTTAAGCCGTTACAGATCTGATGAATGTTACAGATCTGATGTTAATATGAGTTACATATTTGAGTTTATACTTTCAGTCTTCGTTAACATCTCTAAATATGATATCATTTCCTTGCATTTTTAACATAGAATTAAGATAATTATATTAAAATATATATATTAGGCTAAGAAATCAAATTTCATTATGAAAAAGCATTTCTTGGAAATAAAAATGAGCGATAAAGTTTTTAGATAAAATAAATTATGAGATTACCAAATCCAAGCTAATAAAACATTTGTTTTGTTTTAAAACAACACACAACTTCAACTTTTTCAACACACAACTCTGCTGCTTGCTTTTCTTTAATTAGTTGCAGGAAATTTAATTTCTTGATCAGAAATTCAAATTTAGCATGCTAGTTATTATCTAGTTATTTAGCGAAGTTATGAGAAATTGAAGCACCAAAAAAAAAAAAATAATAATAATAATAATAAATAAATAAATAAATAAATAATAATTAATTAACTTAATTTCTGCAGTGTCAATTTTTCTTATTTTACTAACTTCTATTGTTAGGTCATACAAACCACAAATGAAGCAATTGTACTAAAACTCATTGCTTTTCATCTTTTAAGAACAAAAATATTCAATATATATGGCTAAAGTATGATTTTTGCTTTTTATAATTCTGAAACGTGTGAGTTAGTTCTGTAACATATTTGCTGTTTTTCAATGTTACCGCTCTGACTGTTACCGATCTGACAAACTGACAAAGTTTTTTTTTTTATTTCCGAGTCGATCGCACTAAACCAAAATCAAACACGTGGTTTTTTCACTTGTAACAAAGGACTATACTTATATATAAAATAATTTTTAAAACAATAAAAACTGCGCATTTTAGAGCGTGTTACCGATCTGATGACTCAAATGACACACATTTTATAAAATCACTTTAAAAAATCTTACCTGCAATTTTAGATGCAGAAATGCAAATTTTTAATTACAATTCGATAAAACTTTCCCCCAGGTACTCAGTATCACGTGGTATAGGTGCAGGAAATGATTTTGGGAGCCTAAACATAGATCGGAAGTTATTGTTACCACTCTGACGGCGGAACTTGGGACACGCTTATTTCCTATCAGCTAGAAAATCAGAAATCGATTAAAACAAAAATGAAGTAATATATTAACAAAGGGGTAAAAATAGAATCGTTTTTTGTGCAAGTGCGTTTTTTTTGGGAAGTTAGAAAGTGCGCATGACCTGTTTGCATGTTAAGCTTTGCTACTTGGGACACGTTACCGATCTGATTTTTGATGTATAAACACAATATTTTCTGATGAAAAAAAAAAAATTCTGATGTTATTAGATGAAATGAAAGAAAAACTTATCTTCTTTCTGGGGAAAATTATTTTTTTAACTAGATTTTGAAATACTGGTGAAAATTCACTTGGGACTCAAATTGGCACTTTTCTAAATATTAGCTCATTACACGGGTCTCTAGTATTAAATAGTCTTCGAGTACGAGCGAGTGTTTTGTTCTTTTTTTTTTCTATGACTGTACAACTTTGTTTCTCGGTTTCTAAGGTTTTCATTTCAGTTTTAATTATTCGCTTAATTTATTTTATTTCCTTGCTTGATATGAATTAAACAAAAAGCAGAACTTCTTACCTGATTTGACTAGATATCTGATCAGGGGATACATGGGTGTTCTCTTCCAATTTTGTTCCATCAAGGGTGGTCTTAGAATGCACCTCGACGGAGTGGTGTCCAATCATCGTGAAGACTCCTACGCTCTAAGTCGAGTTCCAAATTCTTCGTTTGTCCTTAGAATCACTGATGTCCGTGAGACGGGATGCTCCAACACCCTCTCTTTCCACGCGCACAAAATTAATTGCAAAATTCCACTTCTGAAAGAATTAACTCGATGTGCACATTCTGTCAACTCTCACCGAGGGATGTCTAATGAAATGTGACTCGTCACCACAAAGTCTTGGAAACTTTTGAAACGCGTGTTAAACATTTAGATGGAATTATTCAGTGCGAAATGTGGAACGCCAAATGAAGCTTTGTATCCTTTAAAGTTCTTTTGAGGATTATTATCAAAATTGTGGTCTCTTTTCTTAAGTACTTTATTTCTTATTGAAAAAAGGCAAATTTGAATTTTTACTGCTTACAAATAAATTCCCTAGTGAGCTAGTATCCAGTATTTGTTTTTTCACAAGTTTAGTTTCGTACACGTAAGTGTATTTTTTTTAATTTCAATATTTTGCACTAATATTGAATGTATGTTGAGTTTTCATCTTGGAGTAGTCTTTTTCGAAGCAAATAGGTACGAAAAAGTCACAAAAAATGCTTTTGAGCACAATAATGTCGAAGAAAATGCTTCCGAACTTTTTGGAGGGTACCAGTTATAAATCTTGAAGGAAAGCTAATTAATGCATCATAGTACTTTAGATTCCTTCACCTTATAATAATAACAGAAAATATCAATGAAGGAACTTGGTTCACTTATTGTTTTGGAAGCTATAGCTGCATGAGATAGTACTGTACTCAACCACGCGCAATATGTATATAAATATATATTTTAAATGCACGATGTTGCAACAAACAACTATGCATTAAAAGTTAAAGACATTCTAAGAGATAATTATTACCTATTACGCTTATATCTTACAGTAAACGGAACATTTTCATTTGTGTCATCAGTAAGCTGTAAAATTTCAATGCATATTCGAAGCAGAAATGAAATATAAAGGCGATCTAAAAAATAAAATGCTTCAAGTATCCGGCTTAAATATTGCATTATTTTTATTTGCAAGCATTTGTAGCATTTTTATTTATTGTAATATTTTTACTAACAAAAAGTGCATGTGTTAAACTTGCAAAGTCTTACATTTTTTCTCTTACTTATATTATTATAAATAATATTTTTAATTAATTTCACTGGTATTTTCTATTATTGTTTCTCATAGTATAAAGGAGAGACGTACCCAATAATGCAAACAGGTAAAAACAATATTTAATGCTTCAAAAAAAACGAAGTCGAGCTACTGAATTTTTAGGACATTAAATAGTTTTGGGCTTCTTTATTTATTGCTCTTCATTGATTTTAATTAGTAGTTAAATATTTCATTCGATACCAAATACTTTTTTGATTAAACTATATTTCATATGGTTAAAATTACTGCTTAAAATATCATGAAATACTGGATGCTGTCCAAAACCTATAACTGTAAAATTTGCAATTTTGCATTATGCATTAAAATATTTAATTAATATTACGTTCTCATTTAACATCATCCAAGCAATTAGTATCCTAAATCCAGTTAATAGATGTATATTATTTTTTAAGAGAAAATATTCTTTCAATCAATCCGATATTTGCATTTATCTCTGTTTAGTATTTTTCAATCAAATAATTATTTCCAAGCGCAAAACGAAAAGCAGAAATCTTTTAGCCGATTAACAAACTAGTTAAATAATAATACTTTCAGAATGCAAATCGTTTTCAAAATAATATTTAAAATTCCATCCTTTCCTCCGACGAATATTTAGTAAGTCACTAAGCAAACACCAAAACAAAAAACAAAAATCGTAACAAAAGGGAATTTTTGAATGTTTGAAGAAATTTCCTGTTTAAAGTTTTCACTTTCATTTATATAAAAATTTAAAAAACTGGGAACATCATAATTGCACACTACTTCAAATTAAAAAATCGCAGATTAACGCCTTACTTGTCCTATTGATGCGGTGTAAAATGCAGTTTCAGAAACAAAATTGTTGCGTTATGGCATCCCACAATGCTTTTGAGCTAGCGATAAAACGAACAAAAGTTTCAACATCACATTTGGCATCAACGTTTCCCGCGCGTGATTTGCGGTAAACTAACCATTCTCGGTTTCCATCGCTGCTCGCTTGTTCTGTTTCACGCTTGGGGGCGCTGTTGTAGATGAAGTACTTCGGATCAGAGAGATGGAGTCGGATGTAACCATGGGAACGAACCGAATGAATAGAGTTTTAAGAGATACATTGTTTTGGGATAAGACGCAAACTGCTTTGGAAATGTAAGGTATTCAAAGGATTAATGTAATGGGTTCTGTAATAACATATTACTCATAAGGGCTTCTGAAAAGTGGATGTTGTCAAAGAAGCTATGAATATAATTTCACTCTAAAAGTCTCTTTTGTGTGATAAAACTTTTCACAGAAATAATAGACAAAGAATGGTGTTAAATTTATCGGACGAAGAATCAACTCTTTAATACCTAATAAGGCAACAAATGAAATAAGTCGAAGAATTTTAACGCATGTTCATGAAAACACTATAGTCTATACTATTAAAGTCTGTTCGCGTCTGTCTGTCTATCTGTCTGTCTGTGTGTCTAAAGCTTGAACTCCTCAAAAACCGCCGAGAGTAGAGAATCGTTTGAGGTACTACTCAATTCTACAGTTTCTTTTCTGAACAAAGCGACCAATATCTTAATTGTACGATTTTAATTAAAGAAGACGTCATTTAATTAAAAAAAAAAAGTCATTTCTTCGGAACTAGGAAGTTAAATAAAATCGTTATTGCGCAATACTCTCTCGCTCAAGCTTCGTGTTGGAACCATGCCAGAATCTCTTTCGCCTTCTTCCTCTCAACAATTTGAATGACTTTTTGATGCAGGGAAAAAGTAAACGCACAAGGGAGTCGCCTTGGCGGCGAGTTGTTTTTTGAAACTTTCTTCACTGCTTCAAAGGCTCGAAAAGCCCGTGCAACGCCGGGCCACGCAGCTTGTCTGTTTCTTAAAATTTGGCGCATCAAGGCTTTAAGTTTTGCGTCGTCTCCATGGAAACTGCAATTTATTTATTTAAGGATTATCGAGCTGGGTTTAAATGGAGATTACGCAAAATTTGTGACCTTGATACGTCTATTTTAAAGTAACAGACTATAAAACACTGTACGTTTCCCCACTACTGTAAAGTATACATTTATTAATTTTCAAATTAAAGTAAATTTCAACGATTTTGCGTATGGAAAATGGTGCATGAAAGTTTAAAAACAGATTTATCAACAATCGTCAAAAACGTTTTTTGAAAAAAATCGTCAAAAAATTTTTTTAGCAACTTTCTAGATGTCCTTTAGCGATATATTACTGGTACATTCCTAAAATGCCGTGGTTTTAGCATATCGTCGGCACCATGCTAAAATAACGAATGTGAAAAATCGCGTTTTTCAAGTTCGTGTTTCTAGTTCGAATTTTACAAATAATTAAAATTAAAATGATACCTTCAATCGATAGTTTTACACTTAAAGACATTTATAAAGTTTAAAAATTGAAAATAACCAAGCACATCAGGTGGGAAAAAATTATGTTCAGTGTTTTGACTCTCCTGAAAAGTGCCAATTTTCACATTCGTAATTTTAGCATGGTGCCGACGATATTTTTAATGTTGAGGTTTTTAAAATGATTTCTTTGCTTATTCTTCAGAATATGCTGCTAGTGTAATAATTCTTTTCAACCCCCCACGCAACAATGAAGGGAGTTGATTAAAGTTTAACGTGTCTGTGTATCTGTCAATACCAATGTAGCGCCTGAACCAATTCACCGATTTTGATGATTCCTTTAGGTGAGTCTATTGATTTTGTTATTCGCAAGGTCGAGTCGTCGTTTGACATTAATTAACGACGATATTAATTAAAAACATCTAAAAAGTCTTTGTGGTTTTTACAGTGAGAACGTAATTGCTATTGTAAAAAAATAGTACCAAAAGAAAGAGTAAATTTTCTACTTCAGATAGAATGTGATTGGAATCTCTATATTATATAGAACTTGAATTTATAACGTTTTTTCTGAGTTTTCATTCAACTTAGCCTTTATTCACGCGATTGGTCGACAAAGAAAGGACAAAAGAGAATTAAAATCTTTATCGATTGACAATTTCTATTTGTTAAAAAATAATATATTTGTGATTGATTTTAGTATAACGCTTTTAAAAAGATTTTCAATGTTTCCTTTTTGCTTTGATTTTGCGGCTAGAAAATACTACAAGCAGGGATTCGCTTTTCTTTTCCTTGTTTCCCATGTCTTTTCAAAACAATTAAATATTTTCAGCTCTAAATGCGTTCTGACTAGTGAAGTTCATCCTGTTATAAGATCGGCAATCATGGTGGGAGGTGGGGTCAATTTTTAATTTAATCTTAGTATTTGTTACATACAATTTAAGATAAATTTCAGTGTTTATTGAATAGGCTTTTATTAGTTTCACATGTGGGTGTGTTTGCATGTATGTGTGTAACTCTGAATAAAAGATAAAATTTACGTTCTTTTCAAATATAAAATTAATATATTTAACACTATTATTAATACTAAAGGCTAAACTATATTATTATATGTAGTTTTATTATAAGTATTTCAGTTGTTTGTGCATGTAACTCTGAATAAAAGATAAAATTCACGTTCTTTGCAAATATAAAAGCAATATATTTAATACTATTATCTTTTCTAATAATAAAGCTGAAAGCGGGTCTGTCTTTCTTTCCTTCTTTCTTTCTTTCTTTCTGACTGTCTGTCTGTTACGCGCATAGCGCTAAAATCGTTCGGTCGATTTTAATAAAATTTGACATAAAACTAGTTTGTAGCATGGGGTTGAACACTACGAAGCGTTTTTTTTCGAAAATTCTATTTCGTTCTTTTTCTATTTTAATTCTTAGCTCATTTTTTTATACAAATTCGATACAATGGGGAAGAACTATTTCATACACATTTTCAAGTCTTATGTCATTCAAAAACTTGCAATTTTTTTCTAAAAATGATGTCAGTTTGAAGTTTTTACGAGTATTAGAAGAATTGTAATAATTGTTTTTAGAATCCCGGAAATTCAAGGTTTACCTTGAGCAAAGCAAGCCAAACGGTTCTAAAATGGTTATGCTTGAGAATAAAATTTGGAAATAAAGATGAAATGAATTTATCAACGAAAATTGACTTTTCGTGTAGTTACCATGTTTACGTTTTCATTTCCTTTATTTGATTTGTTCTTTTTCCCTTAATAATTTTTAAAATGTATTTGTTTTTGTAGTAATCCAAACTCCAAATTAAAATTAGTTAAACGAACTATTTTAACTGTTACGAAAAACATCGTCTGCTTTTCTTTTTTCAGTTTTTAAGGAATAAAAACTTGTTAAATTATAAAAATATTGTATAAATTGCGGTATTGCAACGTTCTTTCTAAAATGTTTCATTTCAAAAAAATGTATTATTTTGTTTTTAAAGATAGGAAAGAAAATTTCCTTCTTCTTTTAAAACTTTGTTAAGATGGTCTGTTGGTTTCTGTAAGCAACAAAATTGTTCTTATTTTCTCTTTTGACTTATTTTTATATCATACTTTTAAGGAATTACAATTGTACTATAACTAAAATTGAGTATTCTTTCTGCGATATCAATTTATTACCAAATGACCTTTTAATTTTATACCACGTGCAAAGCCGTGCAGGTAACGCTAGTTAATACTAAAGGCCAAACTATACACTGAAGTGACAAAAGTCATGGGATACCTCTTAATATCGTGTCGGCCCTCCTTTTGCCCGGCGAAGTGCAACAACTCGACGTGGCATGGACTCAACAAGTCGTTGGAAGTCTTCTGCAGGAATATTGAGCCATGCTGTCTCGATAGACGTCCATAATTGTGAAAGCGTTGATGGGGCAGAATTTTGGGCACGAACAGACCTCTCGATGGTGTCCCATAAATGCTCAATGGGATTCATGTCGGGCGATCTAGGTGGCCAAATCATTCGTTGGAATTGTCCAGAATTTTCTTCAAACCAATTGCGAACAGTTGTGGCCCGGTGACATGGCGCATTGTCATCCATAAAAATCCCATCGTTGTTTGGGTACATGAAGTCCATGAATGGCTGCAAGTGATCTCCAAGTAGCTGCACATAAGCATTTCCAGTCAATGTTCGGTCCAGTCGCACTAGAGGACCAAGTCCATGCCATGAAAAAACAGCCCACACCATTACGGAGCCACCACCAGCTTGAACAGTGCCTTGCTGACAGTTTGGGTCCATGGCTTCGTGGGGTCTGCGCCACACTCGAACCCTACCATCGGCTCTTACCAGCTGAAATCGTGACTCATCGGACCAGGCCACGGTTTTCCATTCATCTAGGGACCAACCGATATGCTCACGTGCCCACGAGAGTCGCTGCAAGCGATGTCGTTCTGTCAGTAAAGGCACTCGAGTCGGTCTTCTGCTGGAATAGCCCAAGAAATCCAAATTTCTCCGCACAGTTCTAGCAGACACGTCCATTGTACGTCCCACATTGATTTCTACGGTGATTTGACGCAGTGTTGCTTGTCTGTTAGAATTTACGACTCTTTGCAGACGTCGCCGGTCTCGATCTTTAAGTGCAGGCGGTCAACCACTGCGCTGTCCATGGTGGGATGTTATGCCTGAAATTTCATACTCTCGGCACACTCTTGACACAGTGGATCTGGGAATGTTGAATTCTCTAACGATTTCCGAAATGGCATGACCCATGCGTCTAGCTCCAACTAACATTCCGCGTTCAAAGTCTGTTAATTCACGTCGTGCGGTCATCATCACGTTAAAACCTCTTCACATGAATAACTTGAACAGAAATGAAAGCTCTGTAAAAGCACTGCGCATTTATACCTGTTCTATGCGATGCTACTGCCATCTGAAAATTTGCATATTGCTATCCCATGACTTTTGTCACTTCAGTGTATTATGTGTTGATGTTTGATTTAAGTTCCATGTAAACTTATAATACATCATAGTTTAAAACTTTATAGCTTAATTAACTCTAAATTTTTTAATCTCGTATTTTATACTCTCGTATTTTTTAGTTTTTTTTAACTATGATTTAATTATTTTTTTCTTCTGTACCGACAAAAAGAAAAAACCGGGAAGACTTCATCATATTCAGCTTATACATGCTTATCTAACAATGAAAAACCACTTTTTTTTCCAAATTTACTTTTTAAAGTTGTTTTTGTGCGAAAACAACATCACTTCAAAAAGTTAAGGGGAAAAAACATTTTTCTGAAGCGGAATTATTTTCCTTTGCCCTATCTTTTCCCCCTGAGGCATAGCTGGCGGAAAAACTGCAGCTTAAAGAGAATGTCAATAGTCAAGTCTTTTTATCAGTTTCAGTAGGTGGAAGTTGGAAGACATTGTAACTGTGCAACAGAACATTTCCGAGAAAAAAAACATTTAAGCAAAGAGATACCAAATACATAAAACTAAACAAATATTGATAAAAAGCTTGCACGTTGTATGTTTAATGAAGAGTAGAGCTTTAAATGGTTTCTCAATTTAAAGTAAAATAATTCGTAGCATAGCTGTTTTAACGGAACTTTAAAAACACACCAAATGGTCTCTAAGTTTTTCAGTTTACGATGGTAAGCTTGACATAAGGAGCTTGATATAAAAGCTGAGTTTGTCATTATTTGCCGCAAATATCACCTGGGGCGGATTTTTGCTTCCATTTCCTGCATATGTGTAACAATATACTGAATACTCCTTACTTGCATATGTATACTTTTGCGTTGCATAGGCTCCTACAGTCGTTGCGAGAAAAATATCTTTTTCACAATTATTTTTTTTCATTGCTTTATACTTTTTTTTTTCAATAATAGCGTAATGTTTCTTATCTTAAACAATTTTATGTATTTTTTCTGTTTGGTTGTTTAATTTCATTGTTATTTGACTTTTTTTCATTAAAGAATCGAAACTATTATTTTCTCGCTGCGTTTTCTCTAGGAACATCGTTTTCTTTTACTTTTTTTTTTTCTTCCAAATTGAAAATTTTGAGTTTTAGTTTAAATCTTCATGCAGAAAAAAAACAAAAGCAATCAACTTTGCTTTTAAGTCAAATTTTCAGCATTTTTAATCCACGTAGATGCACAAACACTTGATGGAACAAAGCTATACAAAGCTATTTTTTAAATTGCGGCTTTATTCCTACCTGGAAATAATGCAATTTAAGCATCATATATTTTTATTTCTGCATATTAATATTTCTATGAAATGTGTTGTCATGTTTCGCCGGACATGTCACAAGCACAAAACGTCACTTATTAAGCAAAAGAAGAACGCTGCAACTATGCCAACCAGTTACCTGTAATATGAAGAAAAAATAATAATATTTTCATGTTTTTAAGATGTAAAATTGTTTAAATTTAAAAAATCTTCAATGACTGTAAATAGTACGTGTAGAAAGCTTAAATATTAAATTAAAGCCTTGTTTAGAAACAATCAGTTATTCATATCTACTGCTGAACAAAATGTATACCATTAAACAAAATAGTGAAGAATGCTGCCGTGCTGAGCGCAAAAGTGGTAACTGCAGTCAAAGTCAAACTGAGATGTAACTCTTTAACCTTTTAACTGTCATGCCCGAGATAATCTCGGGCACAGCACTGGTGTTCGAAAATGTCACGCCCGAGTATTACTCGGGGTATTTTTTTTTTTTTTTTTTTTTTGAGGGCATCGTATTGTTATACCCGAATATATATCGGGAGACGTTTATTTCGGCTTCATCTCTTAGTCAAACCCGACTGTTTCTCGGATTTGTGCTAGGAAAAGTGTTTCCAGTTATACCACATAAGACTGAATTACTAAAAGGTATTTACTTTTTTTCATTGATTTATTTTTTAGAAAATAATTAATTTTTTTTCAGTTTTAAAAAATAATGCTCCACTAGAAGCGAACTTTACAACTGCCATGTTGAGTGGTAGCCGCCTCAAGCAAATATGCAGTAGCTACAAAACTTTAAATATTTTACCCATGTGCTTCAAAAGTTCAATTTTTAACTACTAAGTATATTTTATTTTGTACTAATCATTTGATTTTTGCAATACAAAAATTTGACAATTATGTGCACCCAAATCATCAAACTAACTTGACAGTTAAAGGGTTAAAGTTTTGCTGCCGCCATGTATTTGATTCAGATGAAACTTCTTCAGATTTTGTTCAAAAATATTTCCCGTTCTCAAATGACCATACAATTTTGAATTTTGGTAAAATACGTCACAAAGAGCCACCTGGTGGCGATAACTCAATTTTGTTAAAAAGTGCAGATACGACTTTTGTGCAGAGCACGGCAGTATAGCTCTACTTTGATTAAATTACCATCCAAAATTTATTTCGCAGGATTAAGTCCTTAATTTGCCATTGAATTTGTCAGCTAACATATTGAAACTGAAGCAACGGATACTATATTTTCGTATTGGTTAAAATCTTTCAGCAAATGAGACAAATTTAATTGATTCGTCTTAAGTATCCTGATAAGATTCTTCATTAAGTTGAATAAATAGTTGATAAATCATATCTTTTTGCTCAAATGAAACTGAATAAAATATCTTCTGCGATACCTTAAAAAATATTTTTTATAATAATTTATTTATTTATTTATCTTTAAGAATCTTCAATATCATTAAAATGAATTGCTTATTAAGTAGTGCTTTTAAAGAGTTTTCTAACACTCTTAAACCCAGCTGAACATGGATCTTCCAGAAATTCATCCTTAATTAGACTTATATCAAAGGCCCACTCTTAAAGAGCCTCCAAACACTTTCCAGAGTCTTCAAAATGTATAGAACCTCTAATAAATTCAATGGCATCTCAGCTGCCCCTAAATTCAAAACCCTTTCAACGGAGCCGCTTCAAGCGTACTAAGAATCTCTCCAAATGTCAAAAAGATTTTTCTCGATACCTGGAAAAATTTTGTCGCGCTTTTCAGACAAGGTTTCAAATAGCCTCTCCGGGATTTTAAACCTAATAAAATCTTTTCGGAGAGAATACAGAAATGGTTGCAGAGATGTAAGAAAATGTGCAAAGGAAAATGCAGATCCCGGGATTTTACTCCCGAAGATCAGGTCTAGCAGATATGTTAGATGATTGTTAAAATTTACAACCAAACCACCCAGATATTTAAGTTAACAGTAAATTATAATAATAATAAGGTGTAAAAAATGCAACACCCACCCCCTGGTATTCATTTAAATTTTAACGCCTTGCGTTCAAAATTATGATTTTCGCACACTGCAAAAAAAAACTGTTTTTTTTTACAGTATAACAATGGCAACCGAGGTTGCAATTTAAAACTGTAAAATGCACAATAATAAGCTGCAAAACTAGCAATTTTACAGTTTCTTACTGTAGAGTTAGCAATTTTATAGTTTATTGTCGTAAAATTTAGCTGTATTATACTGCAAAAACAACAGTATAATACTGGCAGCAGAGGTTCCAGTTTAAAACTGTAAAATGTACGGTAATAAACTGTAAAATTGTAATAAACTGTAAAATTAGTAATTTTGCAGTTTAGTCCTGTAAAAGTAGAAATTTTACAGTTTATCACTGTAACTATACTGTATTACTGTATATACTGTATACTGTAACTATACTGTATATATTGTATTACTATAAAATTAGCTGTACTATACGGCAAAAACAACATTCATTTTTTACAGTACAGATATTTAAAGTTAAAAGAAAATTATAATAATAATAAGGCTTAAAAAATCCAGCATCCAACCCCTGGTATTCATTTGAATTTTAATCGCCTCGAATTCAAATTATGATTTTCGCAGTCGCTAACTGCAATAAGACCAACTTGTTGCGTGAATTTTTTCTACAAATAGATTATAATGAAATGAAGACAAATTCGTAACGGATCATATTATGGTTGAAAAGGAAAATGAAAAGAACATCAATTAACGATAAATGGTCAATAAATGAGCAAAAATAGAATCAATAGTATTTTTTTCTTTTTTTTGATTGGTCTTTTCTAGCTACGCTTGACTTTTCAATTAAGTTTTGTTTTTTACTATTATCATGAGTAGGAAATTTAAACGAAAACACTCGCTATTCAAACTAAACGTTCTCCTTTTTTAAAACAGGTCTTTCCTGATACCAAGAGAAAAATATACTAAAAGAATCAATGCCATCCATCAGTAAAAATCAAATATAATGTTTGTCTTTTTTTCTTAAGGCACCTTATCTAAATGGTGAAATATTGAAACGAACTTAAAGCGACTGAGAGAACAAAGAAATGCTTTTGTTCAATCCATTTTTCATAGGATTGATGGGAATTTTTAAATTTATCAAACTTCTTGTCATAAATTATATTCTATTTAGAAACCGAGAAACAAAGAGCCATTTTCCCCTCATATATTGGAAATAGAATGTCAATACTTGACTTGTGTGCAAGTGCAATGTGTTATACGTTTTATTTTTCATAATGTAATCCTTCATTCATTTTCGTACAAAATTCTTTTGAAGAAAATATAATATCAAACTATGACTTATTTATGTTTCTTGTTCCCAGAGCTCTTTATGACGATATTAAATTTTTTATATTTTTTTTTTAGTTCGATGGGTAAAATTTTACGATACGAAAGCACAACTGTCAGGGTACTTACTTTTCCATTAAAAAGACGTAACATCATAAAAGCAAATACAACGAAATTCAGATAAGATTTTAAGCTCTGTCGTAAAAAATTCTTTCGAATTTCAAGCAAGAAGTGCAAAGTGCAAATAAATAGTAAATTTAATAGTTTCTCGCTTACTTTTCGATAGAAAGATATCTGTTTTAATAAATATGGTTCTTTTATTTCTATTGAATAATTTCTATTTTAGAGTAAGCTTTTTCTTCAACCTTAATTTTCCTTTTATTATCTTATTTCATAAGCACTGCTTTTTACAATAACTATGCAATACTCAATTACACTAAACGCGTGGTTCGTTTGATGAAGGATTTTCTCAATTCGATAAGTATGCACTTTTTTCTTTTAGTTAGAAAATCTTAGAATTAATTAAAATTTATTTTGGCAAAATGCGAGACTTACAGTTTTACGTAAAAAAGAAATATTGGAGGTGCTAGCGGTTCAACCCCAGAGCCCTGGTTTTCACATGCTGTCAACCCTAATGCCATTATTAAATTGTAAAGACTTACAACCAAACCTTCACTCCTCCTCCCTATTTGCCCTTGTGCCAGACTTGTTGAAGTTCGTCTACATCTTCCTACAACTATGAAAGATACACACGTAGAAGTGTACTAAGGCTGACACAACGATAAAAATAAAAAATAACTTGTTTGAACCCGAAGTTATTTTTTTCTAATGAAATTAATTTATTAGTGCAAATTTTATAAATACCCTGTAAACATATTCGCTATATGCGGTTACAGTCTAATCTTTTATTGCACGGCCATCCTTGCATTTGCGCATGCCTGAGTTCTTCTGATTTTCCCAAAATAGGGGGGAAATGCAACCAGGAAGTAAGAAGCGAAGAAAAACTGAAAGCACCGGAAAGTGCTTCTTCTTAACCCTTTATGTCCCAAATTAATTTATCAATGATTTTTTAAAAACTTTTTTTGTTGTTTTGGTTGCAAATATATCGAAAAACATATTTATCGAGGATTTTTTTTTTTGTAAAATTCTGGGGTCTAAGGCCCCCTACCCCTTAGGGCCCCCAAGAAAACTGTTTCCGATCGCAGGTACCATCTGTCGGCCTCTCAGCAAAGTACAAAGAGTGGTACTTAAAAACTTCAGCATGATTCTAGCCATTTAGAATTCATTACACTAAATTAATATAAGCGGGAGTTCTGAGTCCCGTCGGGGCATGAAGGCATAACCTATCACCCATTTTCTAAATGGAAGCGTTCGTGACACCCCAGCTCGGTGTTCGAAAACGTTTCCGCACAATATACAAACGCTATTATCATTTCAAAATATAGAGTTAGCTTAAAACTTGCTCCCATGCTATAATATTAATAAAACAATGAAGTTATGAAATACTTCAAAGCAGTAACGTATTACATATTAATTGCAAGAAATACCGTCAATGTAAATCTAAATTTAAAATAATTTAAATTATAGTTTGAAAGAACTAAAAAATACGCTTTTAAACTATATTTCAATATACTCTAACTAATTTCCCTCTTAAAAACAGTTCACTTTATGCGCAAATGAGTAAAAACCGAAAAGCAACGTCTAAAAGCACAACTGGACCTATTTGTGCTTTTAGACGTTGCTTTTTGGTTTTTACTGATTTCACCGCCTCTGATTTTCAAAACTATTGAATATCCGCTTTCTCTCTAAGTTTATATGAACTTAAAATACATCAACATGTAATACAGTTTTTTACTAATTTTAGTATTAATAATAGTACTAAATGTATTGCGTTTGTATTTGCAAAAACGTGAATTTTATCTTTTATTCAGAGTTACTTGCAAACAACTGAAACACTTATAATTCATCAGTAAGTAATAGTATAGTTAGCCTTTAGCATTTAATATAGTGCTAAATATTTTACTTTTATATTTGCAAAGAACGGGAATTTTATCTTTTATTCAGAGTTACATACACACTGACAAACCCACGTGTGAAACTAATAAAAGCGTATTAAAAACGTCCTCACATATACAACTCAAATCAGTGCGCGAAAGGGCATTTTTGTCTCAAATTTCAATCTTAAAGACAAAAGCTTTGAAATTGAATTATTTTTTCACTATCTTTCATTCTTCTATTATATTTATGCTCGTCTAAACATTTCAAAAATACTTTGTAACAATGTAGAGCCGACAACAATGGAATCAATTATTTTTACCTCTCTTTTCAAAATATACTGAACAAGATTTTTAGTCGAACAAAGCACGTGGCTCAAAAAGAAAGTAGAATCCATTTTTCATGCAGCATACCTCAAACTTTGGGAAATACATGACAAAGCTATGTCAGAAACTTATTTTGCTCGAAGAAAACAAATTTCGCAATTTTTTGTGTAGTTTGTTTTCCCTGTCATAAACATTTGGACTTGAATAAAGCGTTGAATTTCTAGCAATGTTTCTTGCAGTTAGAATGATTTTTCTTTAGTTATACAGCTATAAAAATGTTTGTTCAAGCGTCATACATGAACACTTTTACATCGTTATTTCCAAAAACTTTGACTGCGTGTACACTGCAAAAATTAACTATTGTTTTTGCAGTATAATACTGGCAGTCGAAGTTCCAATTGAAAACTGTAAAATGCTCAGTAATAAACTGTAGAACTAGCAATTTTACATTCTATTGCCATAAAGTTAGACATTTTTCAGTTTATTGCCATAAAATTTATCTGTACTTTACTATTAAAACAACAGTATAATACTGGCAGCAGTGTGAAACTGTAAAATGCGCGGTAATAAATTTCAAAATCAGCAATTTCGCTGTTTATTACTGTAAAATTAGCAATTTTTGCAGTGTATTGCTATAAAATTAGCTGTATTATACTGTAAAACAACATTAATTTTTCGCAGTGTAAAAATACCGATTCAGCTTCGTTGTCTCGTCTTATTATGTCAAGATTTATCCTAATTAAGGAATAATGCACGCAGTTAAAATGCGTTGAACCAAATGATTTTTATCGCGATGAGTTCTCATTACGTATTTCCCATCCTTTTCTAGTTCACGTACTACTTGGTTGTATTTCATGTATAATCGTACAGTCATAGAAAAAAAAAACGAAACACTCGCTCGTATTCGAAGACTATTAACACTAGAGACACGTGTAATATGTTATTTTTTCAGGAATAATGTGCTCTATAAATTTCTATTGATAAATTGTTGTTAAGGGTCGTCTTGATATAAAAATTGGCATCAACTTTAAAATTTTCTATGAAACCCCCCCCCCCCTTTTTATCGCATATTTGTAATCAGCAACATCATTTAACTTTGTATACCGAATTGTTTTAAATTTGCTCCAGCCGTTGCTTCACAATTGAACTGGGAAAAAACCGTCCCGTAATGTTAAAAAGATTTTTGATACTTGGGCATATAATACCTAAACCACGATAGGTACGGCAAAGTTTGTTTTTTTATATCAAAGTATGAACCAACCCAACAATAAAAACGTCATTGACTTCATCTCAGATAAAATTTTGAATTTTTTATGAATTTTGAAATTAATATTTGAAAAAATGATGATCTAGAACCATATAATATTTTGATTTAGAAACAATCTAGAAGGGGTTTCAAAGGAGAATCCAAAATGGGAGCCCAAAATATCCAGTAGTTTTTGAGATATGCTAAAAGAACCGTTTTTAGGGACCATATACAACTGTGCAAACTGAAACAATAGCAGGGAATTTCTACGCAAAGAAAGAGGAATATGCTTATCTACCAGTTGCAGAACATGCTCAGCGTTTTTATATAGTATTTAGTTTTCAACAGTTATAATGTGTTGAAAGCTAAACGCTAATAAAACTGCTGAGTATATTTTAAAACTGGTAGACAATCCAATTTTTTGTCCATTAGTGAGAAGTCTGCGCTCATGCAACATGTAGCAATTCAAAAAACTTTTTACGTGGACACTTGATTTTCATGGAAAACTGTGGTGTCTCGGAAGGTTATTCAGAATAACTTGTGACGATTAGACGTTTTTTTTTTAATTCTGAGCCACGGTTTTAACATTTTTGCCAATCCTAATACAGTAGTTTATATAAATACAAGAGGTTACTTTTAAGTTGTAACCTCTCTCCAAAAGGTGTGTGCTGCAACGGTTAGTGCGTAGATAAAAGTATGCATTCATCTTTGTTTAATCAAAAAGATAGAATATTGCGTTTTTCCCTTGAACTCTACTCAGTAGGTTTTCTCTTCCAAATTTCAAAAGATATTATAACTTTAACAAAACCCGAGAATTTTTAATTAATTACGAAAAGCAAACGTATTATTGCGAGTAGCTTTAGGTAATTTAATCGAAAAAATATGATTTGTCTACTCTTTGTAAATTTCGACCTTGAAAGTAGCATTTTAAATGTGGTGGTGGTCCCTAAATCTTTGGTCGGTCATAACTTTTGTTCTACTGGTCCTAAAGTGATGCCGCTTGGTACCCAGCATACTTTTGGCCCTCCGTACCTAATTACATAACCAAATGTAAGGGTTCCCATTTGAAAATTCAGACTTTGAGTTCATTTCACTTTGTATATAGCCCCTTATCAGCATTTTACTCACATAGTTTTAAAGAAAACTTTAAACCATGTCAGAAGACACCTTTCTTTTGTTCTTGGCAAGTATAGCAGCAGAATAATTCAGAGTGTTTCGTTTTTTTTTTTTTCTATGACTGTACCACTTCGTAAAAATGATTGTACTAAATAAGTTTTTTTTTTTTTTTTTTTTTTTTTGCGAGTGTGTTTTTCGCAAAGTGACGTATTATAAAAAGTTAAGCTGCGAGCATAGCATAAAACTGCACGAGATGTGTATTAAGAATAACAATACAATATAATAGTGCCTTAGAGTAAGAAAAAAAAAAATTTTATTTTTTATCAAAAAAAAAAGAATGCATTTGTACAAACTAAATAAAGTTCATTTTCAAATATTGCTCAAAAATTTTTTTCATAAACTCTTTTTCTTTTATAAAATGATTTTTCTTTCTATTATCGAACATATAACTTTATCCTTCAGATAAAACTAAAGGTAATTGACTTGAAAAATCGTACACTTTTTCATATTCAAAACCTAATCATAATGTTTTCTTAAAAGTTAGAAGATTCAAAATTTTGTAGTTTATCTTTTGTGTTTTACCATCCAATTTGATGTTAAAGAAAAAAATGGAGTTAAACGCAGAGAAAAGAAAGACAATTTTGAGGCTCTGATTTCTTCTGTTTCTGACAGATGTTAAAGAAAGGACAATTAAAATAATGGCTCACATTTACCTTGAACTTTCAATGTTGTGTCAGCTTGTCTTTGAAAAGCTTCCTAAACTGCTGTGAAACTCATTGATGAAAGGAAAATTACGGATTTTTTTCTTCACGTATGGCAGATTAATTTTCGAAGAAATATGTTCTCTCTGCTTCGGCTGCTTTTTTATATATTAGATGCTTATTTACATTTATCAACAGAATATTTATTTATATTCAGTGAATGAACTTTTAATAAAAATTTTGATTAAAACTCACTTTGTCATGAAAGCAAATGAATGAACTATCATGTTGCGGCTATCAGGAAACATTCTTTGTTATCTATATTATGAATTCTTGAACCTAACGTCTTATCGCTTATGCACGTCCTACTACTAAATTCTGCTTTTCACAAAATCGAGAAGATTTCGATGATTGAGAAATTAGCGATCTTACTTCATTGGCGTCGATGTTTTGGCATCAATGCCTGTGCAAGGAATGTTTTTCTTTTGGCTACGTAAACAAAGTTTAGGATGAAACCTATTTGCATACGGTTACCATAAAACAACAGAGTTATCAATTAACCCGTTACCGCTCTAATCTACAGGGTGGTTATAAATTAACGTGAGGTGTTTGGAGTCCTCTAGCGCGTGAAGTACTGTTAGAAATATTGTCAAATTTCATGTTCGCACATATCAGACCATGGGATTTTGATTTCTGAAATATAAAAAAAAATAGTTTAAAAAATCGCCACCAGGAGGAAATTTGGCGCTGTAATAGCGTATTACTCTGAATATAGCGAAGTAAATTTGAAAACAATTGCTGTACAAAGTAATTTAGCAAAGAAAAAATGATTGTTATTTGCAAAGGGGGGTTAAAAAGGTCGCCGTAGAATTTCCGGTATGGCCCCCAATGTCGCCCGATCTCAATCCACATGATTTTTGGTTATGGGGATATCTGAAAAGTGTTGTGTATCAAAGATTTCTGATGTAGCAAGTTAAAAAAAATATTGCATCTTTAAAAGTCAGAAAATCAATTCTGATATGTTACGAGCTGCCGTGGAAAATGTTGAGCAGCGTATCCAGTTCTTGCAACTTCACAATGGTGATCGTATTGAACTACATTTGCGATAAAAAAGCCACTTTTGCAAATAAAATGAATATTTTATCAGTAGCATTTAATATTTCGACAATCAGAGTAATACACTTTTGCCGCGCCAAAGTTTCCCCATTTTTTAAACTATTCCTTTTTATTCTAGAAATCGAAATCCCATGGTCTAATATGTGTGCCCATGAAATTTGGCAATGTTACCCCTAGTACTTCACGCGCTAGAGGGCTCCAAACACCTCACGTTAATTTATAACCACCCTGTATTTATAGATCACCTCTTTTCAGACTCCTTACTAAAAACTATACCTTTTTAACATTTCTTATTCTTATTGGCTGGTTTCCTATTGAACCAATTTCCATTGGTTCAAAACGCTATGTTGCATTATGGACAAAAGTAAAATTAAAATAATAATAATAATAATGTTGAAGTTCAGTTAATTAAAATGAATTTGTCATGTATATGCCCAATACTTTCAGAGAAATTCCAAACACCCTTTAAACTAGTGCATCAGATTTTTTTTCTGGCTCTAATGCATGACTTAATATGTATTTGAATTACTTAAGTTGAACTAGCTTACTCAGAAAACAAATGTTTTAGTTTCCTAACACCAAAAAAGCGCTGACTTCTTGTTGAATTAACACAAGATTCTACTCTTAACAGGAATAAAATGCTCTGCAAGTAAATCTACTAATGCTTATCTTTTCGCCCTAAGGATCGTCATTACTCTAAGGATCGATTTCTGCAATACTTTACGAAATATAACTCGAAAAAAATCGTACTTAATCGTAAATAAAGGTCGCTTGTAATAAGTAATAGACTGTGGTCAATTAATTTAGTAAATTTATGTTGTTGTTTTTTATCATTTATATCATTTTATCATTCTGCCTTGGACATTATGATCATTGTTGCTCCGAGACAAAACACAAAATACGACCGACATTATTGTGCAATGCAGTATAACTCGCCTTTATTCATGCAATATGTACACCTAAAGGCCATCCGTATTAAAATAATTCGGTTTAATTCAGTACGGAATAAAATGAGCGTTTACTGTACTCTACTTTAATAAAGTTTAGTTTTCAAAGTTGTTTTTCTGTTACTTGTCAAAGACAATGAACTTAGTACTTCCCAAATCAATTTTTAGTGAGTACCGTAGAATCTTATATGGCGATTAACCCCCCCTCCTTATATGTATATATATATATATATTTTCTTTTTGTCAAAATCTTTTCTTTATATTTAGAAATCTAAGAAAACGTCAAGAGTTTGATTCCAAAGCTTAAACTCTCTTTCGCGTCAAAAGCTTAAATACAGAGAAAGGTCAAATAAATGTGATTAGAAGACTCTAAATTCTGACTAGAAATTGGCTTGGAGAAAAGTTCTTAGCAAATCTTTGATACTACTGCACTAGAAACAAAGCTTTGCATCCGTTGAATTCCATTTTTAGCCTACTTTCCCGTTAAAAATAAAAGAAAGACGAAAAAAGTATTAAAAGTGGCGAAATGCATCTAAAAAATATTGCCAAATCAAAAAAATATCGCCAAGTTAAAAAAAAATATCGCCACGTCTGAAAAAATATCGCCAAGTTAAAAAAATATCGCCAAGTCCGAAAAAAAGCCAAAAAGAAATAAAAAGGTAAAATGAATATCGAAAAGTTAAAAATTTGAAAGTAGGGTATTGAGATGGGGAATTTGTGTGTCGGTCTGTCGGTCGGTCGGTCGGTCTGTCTGTCCCCCCCCCCCAAATAACTTTTGAATAAACATTCCGATTTTGACAAACTTTTTTTTTGTTGAAAAGATCTCGGCGCGTACAGCTCATTCCCACATTTGAGTTTTCGGTTTGAACAATTTTTGGTTCAACTTTGAACCGTTCAAACAACCAGTCCCGCGATACTAACTTTTTAATGAACGGTCCGATTTGAACAAACTTTTTTTTTGTTCGAAAGATCTTATCAAGGATACTTCATTCCCGTATTTACATTTTCGATTTGAACAATTTTTGGTTCAACATTGAATCGGTCAAGCAAGCTGTCACCCCTAATAACTTTTGAGTGAACAGTCTGATTTAAATAAACTTTTTTTTTTGCTCCAAGGATCTCAGCAAGGTTACTTCATTACTGTATTCGGATTTTCAATTTGAACATTTTTTCGTTCAAAATTGAACCGTTCAAGCTAGCTGTCACCCCTAATAACTTTTGAGTGAACAGTCCGATTCAAATAAACTTTTTTTTTTGTTCGTAGGATCTCAGCAAGGATACTTCATTACCGTATTTAGAATTTCAATTTGAACATTTTTTCGTTCAACATTGAACCGTTCAAGGAACTTTTCCCCAGCTAATAACTTTTGAGTGAACCGTCCGAATGGAATAAACTGTTTTTTGTTTGAAAGATCTCGGAGAGGCTCATTCCCATACTTCGCTTTTTGATTTGAACCATTTTTCGTTCAATATTGAACCGTTCAGAAAAAATTTAACATTAGCGCCTACGGGGAATTTAAGTTGAATGTTGATCCTGAACTGAAAGTCGGATTTCCTTCAAACTAGCTTTGTAAGAAAATAGTTTTGATAAATAATGTTTGTAAAGTACTTTTCTGAATAATCCTTTTGTGAGGACTCTGATTCCGACTCCGACTCCGCAAACATGGCGGAAATGCAGGCTCAGAAAAAAAATGACTGAAAGTGCAGAAGATTTTTTGTTTATTTATTCATTTGTTTTATTTTATTTATTATTGTTATTTATTTATTTTTTTTTTGGCAGACGATTTTTTTAACAAAAATTTTTCATTCACAAGGACATTTTATTCTTTATTTATATTTAACAACTGGCAGCGGATTAAAAGTGAAATTCGAGACATTTTCTTAACGGACGAGTTTTCTTTTTCTTTTTTTTTTTTTCTTTGTTTGATAAAATGTGTTTTGATGCTCTTTGTACTTTCATTTATTTAATTTTTTTTAAACGATTGAGGATTTTTTCTACGGAAGAACTGTAACAGTTACATTCTTTAAAAGGTGCGAAAAAACTTTATTTATTCGTTTATTTACTTTTTACGTGTCTATTTCATCTGACGAGAGGGGTATATTTTGCTTTTAGAAATCAGCTTTAAGTGCTACAAAGGTATGTTTGACATAATTTTCAGTCTTAGATAATCAAGAGAATAATGATCAGATGCTAGAATGCCGATGTCGATATACGGGAAAGTAGGCTCTTTTAGTTCTTGACAGAGCTTCTTGTTTAACTCTAAAGTTGATCAGTTTTTGTTCACCCTACGATCATTTTTTCGATTTTCACAGTTTCGATTTTCAAATATAATTAACCAGTGGATTGCTATAAAAGTATTTTTTTAATATGCAACTTCTTTCCTATTATTAGGTATAACCTCATTGAGATTTTGTGTTTTTGAACAAAAAAGTGGACCAGATTGATATAAACGAAATAATACTTCTTAATCATTTTTCGTATTTAATTACAGTAACATGAGACATAGGATGAATAACACTTTATGAAACTATTTAAATTGATTTAAATAAAATTAATAACTTGTAGTAAAAAATCACAATTTTATATGTTCTTTTTTTTTTGTTGTTTTTCACTGAAAACATTTCGATACAGAGAGATTGTGACAAATCCGTTCAGCGTTGGAAACTTCAAAATTCATTCATATAAAAATAAGTTAATAAGATGCAAAAAAAAAAAAAACATATTTAGTCTATCTAAAAATTAAAATCAATCTAAAAAGAAATAATAAATAGCCAGAACAAATGAATTATATTGCGAAAAACCAAAAATTTCAGTATTGCAAGTCCTCAAACACAAAACGAAGAAGGTTTTTAATTGCCAGCATTATAAAACTCCTAATCTCGCAATTTCTTCTTTTGAAACATCTAATAAAAAAGTGGAAGAATGTGAGAAAATAGGAAAATACGTGTGAATCCTTTTACTTAAAGTCTTACATCCCTGAGCTTAAGGAATTACGGAAAGAAGTTAAGCCTGGGATATGACTTTTCTGCAATTCTTCTCTACAATAATAATGATTTCTTTTTCTGATCTTATCAATGGTGGAAATTTTATTTTCGGTAATCCTATTCATGGCAGGCATTTTTTTCTGTCCTTTTTTACTCGAAAAGATATAACTCTGACTATTTAAAATTCATAAGTATGCATTTAATTTTGTTGTCCATCCTTTAATTTCCATTATCCACTTCTATTATGCGTGTTTCTAACGCCCCCCCCCCCAAAATTATTATTCTAATTACCTAAATTTCAGTAGTGTTTCATTGTACTGCTCGTCTTTTAATTTTAAACTTTTAGCTTATTTGTTAATTGCATATTTAATATGCCTTTAATATATTTAAAAGCTATTAGTTTCCAGTTATTTATCATTATATTACCAATTCGTATGGTATCAATTCTTATTGATTTTACTAATATCTCATTATTAGTATTGTAGTTCTTGTGGTTAGTAAATAAAAAGGTAATAGCTTTTTCCGCTATAGTACAATATCAAATTGACACAGGTGTAATTTTTTTTATTATTAAAGTAGCGGAATCTTTAGCAGCAATTAACTTTCAATTTATTTTAGTACCCTTAAAACTTACTTTTAATTAATTTTTTTATTGTTCATTTTTGTAGTTTTTTTTAATACTATTGTTACAGACGTTACAAAATTTTGCTTCAATTATAATTGTTGTGACTGTTCATTGTTGCTGATGGGTTTGATCAGCACAAAAAAAAAATAGTTATGCTTACTTACATTGTTTTTAGTGCAATTGCTCGTATTACGGTTTAAATATGTTGGCCTTTAATTCAATTCTTCCTCCTATTTTTAGTTTTTCAAAAATCTTTTGATGATGGTTTGATTAATAGTTCAATTGATGTATTTTAACTAATAATTTTTGCTTGAAAGCTTCCCGAACTCATATCAAAAACAAATTCGATTTTACAAGAGATTTTATTTCAAACGAATTTGTTTTTGAAACAAAAATATGTACCGGATTACGGCGTGTTCATTTTGACTGGGTCTCATATACGGGCGCATGCATTATCTGGATACTGAAGAGTTGTAAGCGTGAAATTCCGCCATTTGCTTGTAATTGGTTCCTTTACTTTGGTTTTATAGGCTGAACTGCTCAATTAGCTTTCCTGGTAAAACAGGAAGGGGTGAATTCCTACTTTAGGGTCCGGGTTTGGCGATTTTTTTCAGACTGTAGCTTAAGGTTGCTATCATTTAGCTTAAAATCGCCAAACAATCCAATCATCCAATTAAAATCACCAATCAATCCAATCATCCAATGTTTGCCAGATTTAATAATTTATCGCCGGACCTTAAACTAGGTTTCACCCCAGGAAGGTAACTAACTATTATGATAAACCTATCAATGTTTTCGTTTTGGAAAGTTAATAATTCATTGCAGTAATATTACTGGACTTTTTAGGAAGGTTTCTGAATTCTACAAGAAGGTTACAAATTTTTCGCGAAAAGCTTTTTTAGTTTTTTATTTTTTAGATATGTTGCTGGTTGAAATTAGGCACTTTAATTGCCCATAGTTTTCAAAGAACTTTTTTTTGAAGGGAAGAGGTAATGATCATGGTAAAAGGTAATGTTAATGTTAGTTTCAAGTTAAGAGTAGCACCAGTAAAACAATGCTGATTTAAACAACGCTTTTCTTAAAAAAATATTACGCTAAGCATTCTTAATGGAATAAAGGATTTTGATTTTCTTATGTAGAAAAAAAGGACAAATTTTTTAATACAGTTTATCAGGAAAGCATTTTTCAATCGTGGTCTTACATTTATCTCATTTTAAAGTGCGAATGAATAAAAATTTTACAGATACTTTTTTAATTCACTTCAAAAAAAAAACCCTCCAATTTTTGACACAATTTCCAAATTTATGAATATCTCCTGTTCATTCAGAGTTTATGAATACTTATTAATAATATAAAATAACAAATTAGGAATTGCATAGAAATCGAACGTGTTTCTTGCAAAGTATTCAAAAGATAACACTTTTAAAAAGTCTGCTCTTCATTATCAAAATTTTAACGGGGAAAAAGGTTTTTCTGCTTCATTTCCTCATTATTTTAAGGAAATTGTTTTCACGTGTTTCGTAACATCATTAAATAATTACTTTTTAATTATGAGCAGCTTTAATAAATAAAGAAATGGAATTGGTAAAAGAAATAGGCTGCCTAACTTGTCGTTCCTTCTAATTACATAATAACAAAACTTAATGTAACTAATGAAGTAACCCTTGCAAACTTTTTTTAGAAACAAAAATATTTAGAAAACATGCTACTTAAGGGCGTTTCTCTCCTTTTTTTCTGCTTCTTCTCTCTTTCTTTACCTAAACTTCTGTTTCTTTCGAGTAACCACAATTTTTCAGAGTGTAATTACATATTTTATCTTAAATTAAAATAAATATTTCAAACTGCTTTGCATTTTGTTTTTTTTTTAATTAAAATTCTAATAATTTTTGTTAATGAATGATTGAGATTTTCAAAACTAATTACTTTGGGCTCTGTTATTTAGTAAAATATCTGACAAAAATCATTATTTTTGTTTTTATTGAAAAATATTTTTGTTCATCTACAGCCTTAGAAAAGCTGTATAACTTTCAGCCCACCGGAAGCCGCCGATAAAAGTAAATTCATCAGTATTTTTCATTATATTTTTTTGCAATTATTTATTTCCCTATTTATAATTTCAGATAGTTTTAAATTTTGATGAATTTTTAATTTCTATTTACGGTGTAATAATTATCCTATAAGTTGGGGAAACCATTCGAAAATAATTTTTACTAAATTTAAGTTCTCATTATTGACCGCATGAATTAAAACTAAAGTATAAGGCGCACCTCCGAAAAAAGTAAAGTATCATTATTCAATAATTTGGCTTACATTCGTTAATGCGCGCTTTTTTCCAAATAACTCTAAGGGCCCCGTTCCATATCAGCGGAAAACGCGACCGAAATCGAAAATCCGGGTACTTTTCATAGGAACACTATGTAATTCATTTTACGTTTCTGCTTTACGTCAATGTGGAGCAGGGACCTAATTAAGTATCCTACTACATCTCAAGGAATGAATAGTTACTGCATGAAATATTTTCTTTGTTTAAATTTGAAGATGTCCATTTTTGCCATTCTTGAACTACTGTGAACTACTCTTGACATTCTGCATATCAGCACTCAATGGCACTGCGTGATAAGCAAGCCTAAATAACTTTTTTTTTTCCAGTTGGTTATCGTCTATTTCTGAAAACACATTAAGAATACGTTTCGAAAACAATTTTATGTCAAACATTGGAAAACTTTCTACTCCTCAAACACAACTTTCTAACCAAGACACTTTGTATTTGTACTTAGTAAGGAACTAGAAATCAATAAAATTACTTTTGAATTTGATTATCTCTTTCTTAAAGGATGTCTCTAATTTTTTTTAATCTTTTGGAGAGTGCATGAAACTTTTAATGTTCGAGGCATAGTCTAATAAAAAAATTAATCTAGCTAGCATTGCTTCAAAATTAAGGCAGCTTTTTGTGCATGCCATATCTGTGAAAAAGTTCAAAACGTTAGAAAAATACATAAACCAGGTCTTAGTTTCGGGGAGGGTTTTACCAAACCTATTTCTCGTAAAATCTATAAAGTCAGTAAAATTTGATTTCATGTTTTATATTCTGTTGATTTTTGTTACAATAGATGTTAAAAGGGTATTAACATGAAAAAAAAAAAAGACTCATATTTTCAATGAAGAAAAAAAAATCTGGATAGATGAGTTTAGTCATACACGCCCATTCAGAGGAGTACTTGTAAAAACTTCTATCTTACGACAATTACAAGATGTGTTAAACATAGAGTTTGGTACTTACAAATTTGAAAATTTTTGGTGTGTTTTTTGTGGTAATAAAAATTTGAAGGAAAGGTGTATTGTTCAGAAATTATGTTTACAATAACTACGATAAAAATAAGTACTGTCGGTCCCGCTTAAACGAATACTGTTGGTTGCAAGAAATATTATTCGATTAAGCGGGGCATTTGTTTAACCAGGGATCTTTAACATTGCGTCTATGGCATCGGTTCCGTGAAGATTTATTCGTATAAGCGGGGTATTCGTTTATCCGTTACTTGATTAAGCGGGGATGACAGTACTGCAGAAAAAACACTTAATTTGTACAATTATTCAATAATGATGATTTCATTTTTCATATGCAGTTTCAAAGTAAATAAGAAAATTAACATAAAATAGAAACAATATTTTTTTTTTAGTTAGAAACTATAAAGAGCATTTTTGTAATAGTTTCGAAAAAATCCGGAGGGGGTTTGAATCCTAAAAATCCACCCTTTAAATACGGCCCTGAAGTACATACAGTTTTTCTAAGATGCAATTTCGGTAAATAAACCTATAATTCATTAAACTTTACTTATTGTAGTACTTTTCAATACATAAGGAATACCGAGGATTCAAAAGAACTCAAATTTTATTTAAAAGTCTAAGCTTTTTCAGTGCAGCGCATTGACTGGATTCAAATCTCTGCAGAGAAAAAAGCACCATCTGTTAAAAACTGTAGCATCGGCAAAGAAGTTTGTCAAAGTTTTAAACAAGATTATTTTCTTAAAGAAGAAAGAAAAACATGAACATTTTAATTTGACGTAAAGATCTTTCAAAAATGTGTTTTCTCTGTCGAAAAAGAATTACTTAAACTATATTTATTCCCCAAACATAATATTATCAAAGTTCGTAAACAAAGCACCCTTTTCTCACAGTGATTTATGTGCAATACTTCCAAGCTGTTATCGCCCCTTTCCAGACAATGCTATTTGAAGTAAAGACAAAGAAGTAGAGAAGTTTTACATAACATTTTTACAAGCAGGAGCTGATAAGCTTTACTACTACTAAACTTTATATCTGTTCTTTTCTTTTTTTTTCAAAAATATTAGCGGCGACATCAGATTTTTGGTTACAAAATAATTATTTTTTCTGGTTAATTTTATTGACGTAGTTTTTTCATTTTGTGTTCATATTTTCTTCGTTTACTCTGATTGTTTACTACAATTTTCCTAGTTTAAGTTAAATAAAGCGATGGTTTTTTAATTTTACTTTTTAACTTTTTTCGGCGAAATTTATAGTTTCGGTTGCGCATTATTTTCTTAGAAGACTACATTATAGATTATTTTTGACCGTAACAGTTTTTGCTTTGATTAAGTAGTGGACATTTTTCATATTCTCTGTTTCTAAATGATATATGATTCGTTAATTATACTAGCCCGTTTTGATTCTATAATAAATAAACTGTAGTTTTTTCTTTTTAGTATGATAACGAAATCGTTATTATAATAAAAAGAATTATATAGAAACTCCAGCCACATTTTTAATATTAGATGCTTTAAAAAGATTTATTACCTTACAAATTTTACCGTTCAGAAAAAAACTAGATTCTGTTACTAGTGCTTTAATACAAATCACCATGAGTCACAATGAATTAAAAACTGAACATCTCTTATGTTTTTCCTTCTTTTCTTGTGTTCATGTCTTCTTATTTGTAAATCATAAATCCTTGGTAAACTAACATAATAAAAAAGTACCTACTATTTTAGTAGATTTACATCAGATTTACAATAATAAGTAGTTCTTAAATTGTTGCATTAAAACTTTTAATTTAACTGAGGCAATAGTTCATACTCCTTATGTGTTTACTATACCATTCGTAAAATTTACAAATTAATTAGATTATGGTTTGAAGTTAAGATCAAACTAAGACTGAAATGTAGATCAAATTTTATATTTCTCTTCTTATATGTGCCTTATGCTGTTTTACAAGTTAGTAATGATATGCGTTTAAAACTTACAGTATTTAATATATGTATTAATACACGATGTATGATTTGAAATACTAAAAGTCGCTAAAAATATTAATGGCCAGTTTACAGACGAATTATTTGTGTATATCTTCTATTTAAGATTTGCATCACAGCAAAATTAATTAAGACATTATTTAAATGAAATAAGAAAGTAGTCGATTATTACTATTGTTGACTTGATTTTAACTATTTTATGATGAATTAATAACGATTTCAGACTTATCAAAACTTTTCAATTGAGTTACATATACATTTTTACTAGTTCACGTTTTTTTTTTTCCTTTCCTTTCCAAATAATGATATCTGAAAACTTCAACCTTTATCAGCTGAAATTCACAAAAGGAAAATAAAGACCGGACGAAAACAAAGAATTACGCCGTTTGTCTTCGTCAATCACGTGTTTGGCTTGGACATGAACAAATTGGTGCCAACCATATGCTGAATGCAAATCCTATTGATTGACCTTTTTTTCCTTCTAGGGGAAATCCCGAAAAACCGCATAGCGGCAAACCTTCTGGCAGCTTGTTAACTTTCAGTGTATCTTTTCCGTGAACGAATTTTAGTAAATTTCTAATTTCGTGTAATGTGACGCGTAGAAGAAATTAACCCTGTTAGAAGAAACTCATTTTTTACTACTTCTGCATATGGCACTGACTTTTAAAAAAGTATATTGATAATTTATGAAACCCTTATGCTAGTATGATTTTCTAAAAGACTTACTATCACGAATAACTCCAACGGATTACTCAAAAATTGATACGATGCCAAATTAATTTTGCTAATTACAAGTACTTAGAGCATTGATTATTATTTATTATTTTTAGACCTTTCGATTAAAATTATCCCTAGAATTTCAAGTGGAAAGCACTATCATACGTATATATGTCTGAAAATGATTTTAACATCAGAAAACTCTTTAAAATGATGGAACTGCAAAGGATATGTAAATATAGAAGACTTCGGGGAAAACGCCACCACGTGTCACCTGTATATCCAATAATCAAGATGGATGAAATGAAATCATCGATAGAAAAGGATGGTGGATATAAATACATAAAAAGTCAGGTTTGGAGGCTTAAATAAAATTCCTACGATGGAATGTGTTCTAAAATGTGGTAAGCTACTTTTTTCTCTCGACCATGAATAATAGATATTTACAATGCAAAATTCGAAAGTTCGAATAATCTTTTCAAAAAATTTATTAAGAAAAATATACTAAAAGATTGTCCCCGATAAATGGGTTTTTCAGACATCTAATCTGATAATGGTAAAACTGCACAAGAGATTTTGCAGTTCCGTTAGGTATACGGAAAATTTAAAGTACCTTATCGTTTGATATAACTAGGCCAAATCTTTGAACATTATATTTACTTGGTGAGTATTGCACTAGCAAGAATTGATTTTTTTCTCATTTCGTTATTTTAGTATGGGCAGTTTTTAGTTGCAATAAAATGTGAGCTTTACTAAAATGTTGCTTAGGGAAATTTTTTTCCTAAAAATGGGTAATCAAATTATCGCAAGGATACTTGCTACTTCTTGATACATTCGAAGGATACTTGCTACGTTGCTACTTCTGTCATTTGAAAATTTCATTTTTAATTTTGAAACTATAAATCAAAGACAACTTTAGAACCTCTTTTCTGAGCAATAAAGATGGAAGAGAGAATATTTTAAGAAACTTATATTTAGTTATGATATTTTTCTATTTGCCATTTTCTAAACAAAGTATTGATGAGTAAAAATAGACAACGTTTTAAAAAGTACAAATATGTACATATAAAAAGAATTTAAAACCTAGAAAACAGCAGTTTCGGGGTTGTAAAATGCCAGCCCCATCATCAGTGAATAAAAACGGAAAGAATAGTTCGCATGACAAAGACAGTCAAGTGAGCAGGGAAATGGGAGACGAACAGGAATAAATAAGACCTGTGTGAACCTGTCTTTACGTTTTTATGCACTGATGATGGGGCTTGCATTTTACAGTCCCGAAACAGCTGTTTGCTGAGTTAAACTCTTTTTTAATGTATATTTTTTACAGCGTAGTGATGAGATACATTTAAAAGTTGTCAGTAATTTAATTTCCAATTTAATACTGCTAAATGAGTTCTTAAAATAAAAATTTATAAATAATAAGAATAAAAAGCTGCATGTTAACAAAACTGATTACTCATTGGGGTATTAGCTTACGTATTCCTACCAAAACTGTTTTCTCAAATGACATATAGCTATCTTTAAATTCAAGCTTTTTGGATCAAAAAAATTTCAAAGATCTTCGGTAGGCAAATCATGAATCTTACTTCCAAAAGGAGAGATATTTCATTCCCATAAATATGCCAGAAGGCATAAGTATTTTAAGAAAAATGTCTCCTTTCTGTTCTAAAATAAAACATTGCGCATTGGATTTCTCCATTTTGCAACATTCCATCCGAAATAAATACTAGAAATTTGAATAAGTATAGATTCTTAAGAATGAATAGATGCACCTAAATAATATTTCTCCTAGTTTTTCTTCATCTATCCGGATTTATCCTCGAATTTCTATAAATACATTGAATGCCTTTGACAAAGATATTATTCCAATGTATAAAGGTAAGGAATGCATAAAGGTATTTCTTGAAAGCTGTGTAAGTTTGAAAGACATTTTCTATGACCTGATCAACATAAAATATTTCATTGAAGTCCTTAAGCGTAAATTTGGTTCGACACTTCTCATTTTTAACCGGCCCACTAATATTTTAATACTATTAGTTTATCGATTGTCACATATTTGACAAAATAAAAAAAAAACAGTATAAGCTACAATTACGAAGTAAAATTTCTGTAGCTGGGAGAAAAAAAAATCAATGTATTCTTTTTTATATTATTGGGATAAATACCACTTTTATTCATTTTTTTACTAATATTTTGATGATTAATTTTTCAATTTAAAAGTCTATAAATGATGCTATAGTAACACCTACAAGAAATCATCACAAATAATAAAGTTAACTTTGTTTTTGCGACTTAGTGGCCTTTACATTCCAGATACATAATTTAAAAAAAAACGTAGACTACCGCTGACGCCACCTGATCGCTGACTCATAAAAGTTAAGAAAGATAAGAAAAATTTAATATCCAGTGGCCAATCTGAATGAGCAACAAAGGAACTCCTAAAAGGACCTTCCTATTTTAAGAGCATTTGACGAAAGGGCTTCCCATGGCCCCTACATTTTTTACATGCCAGATTTTTGCCAGAATGTGGTACGAACCTCCCTGTAGTTTTGATGAAATTTGAATTAAGAGCAAGAATCTGAGAAACTGTCACGCCTAGCATTATGAAGTGATTCATGACCTCTCAGATTTTCTCCCAAAAATTACCAAATGTTTATTATCCTATTGAAGGACCAAATCCAGAATGTTTTGCTCTAAAGTTGAGTTGTTTAGTTTTTATGGACCCCTAAAGGTGAAGGTGCGGCATCAAAAATTAAGCGGATTTTCAATACATGGAAATTGCCGTAAGCTAAAACTCTTACTAAAAGCTGTTGAACTCCAATTTTCTTTTTGTATATGGAATATAGAAGGTTCAAACTTTACAAAATGAATGTTAGATTTGTGGTAAGTTATTGCCGTAAGGTCAGTGAAGGCCCTCAAAACAAGGCATTTTTGACGTTTGTTTAGCCTTTTTGAGGTCCAAAAACAGCTTGTACATTTCAGTTGGCACGGCAAAAGTAGTGTCGTTTGAAAGACCAGTGTAAGCACTTTAAAATAATGTATAAATAACCGAGGAAAGTTCAACGTGCTTTTAGTTGCGTAAGACCGAAATATGAAAAATGTCATATTTTACCGATATTCAAACGGTCATAACTTCCTCTGCCAACAACATATTGAAATATTTGTTTTGCCAATGTCATACTCCATTCTTTGTCTTAACAGAACAGTTGAGATCTTTGAGGCGAAATGTGAAAAAAATTTTTACAAAAAATGTACAGGAAAAAATAAATTTTTTGTAAAAATTTTTTTCACATTTCGCCTCAAAGGACTCAACTGTTCTGTAAAGACAAAGAATAGAGTATGACATTGGCAAAAAAAATATTCCAATATGTTGTTGGCAGAGGAAGTTATGACCGTTTGAATATCGGTAAAATATGACATATTTCATATTTCGGCCTTACGCAACTAAAAGCATGTTGAACTTTCCTCGGTTATTTATACATTATTTTAAAGTGCTTACACTGGTCTTTCAAACGACACTACTTTTGCCGTGCCAACTGAAATGTATAAGCTGTTTTTGGACCTCAAAAACGCTAAAAAACGTCAAAAATGCCTTGTTTTGAGGGCCTTCACTGACCTTACGGCAACAACTTACCACAAATTTAACATTCATTTTGTAAAGTTTTAAGCTTCTATATTCCATATACAAAAAGAAAATTGGAGTTAAACAGTTCCTGGTAAGAGTTTTGACTCACGGCAACTTCCATGTCTTGAAAATCCGCTTAATTTTTGATGCCGCACCTTCATCTTTAGGGATCCATAAAAACTAAACAACTCAACTTTAGAGCAAAACATTCTGGATTTGGTCTTTCATTAAGATAATAAACATTTGGTAATTTTTGGGAGAAAATCTGAGAGGTCATGAATCACAGGCGTGACACTCTCTCAGATTCTTGCTCTTAAAAAAAAATTATTTCCGACTTTTCTCACGCCGAATCGCTCTTCCGCACAACCCCTGGGCTGAAGTGGCAAGTGGATAAATGTAATGTGTGACAATTTTTGAAACTTACTTCTTACCATGGATGAAGGTGATAAGTCCATCAGTGTCATGTTCCCTTAGACACAGAAATGGTTGGTAACTAACAATATGACCCCGTTTTGCCCGTTGAGAAAAACCCATTAAAAAAATAACATAACATTTTTTGAATGCTTTTTCTAGAAATTAAAAAAACTGTCACATATCATATTTATCCACTTGCCCCTTAAATTGTATTTTGCTGCTCCAGGAATAGGTGTGACGTTTTGTACAAATTAAAATTTAGGACCGGAAGGGGTACGAGGTATTTCATTTTTTATGCGTATTTTAATTAAGTTATCCTTTTCTTTGAGTGGAAGCGGGAGTTTTAAGTTGTTATTATTATAATGAGCGTTTTATTTAAATTCTATTTTCTGCTGTGGATGCTGGATTTTCATTTTCTTCTGGTCGTAACGCATATCCTAATCAAATTTTTTCAAACAAATTATTTAGCTACTTCACCGTACTCCCGATGTTAGCAAATAAGATTGTAAAACAAAGTAAGGGTATTGGTGACTCCCAACGAGCCCAAGACCCTTAGTAATATAAGTAAGTAGGGGAATGTGGGGCAGAGTGAAATAGCCGGACAAATTGAAATGGTGAAATATTTTCACTGTTTGCAATGTCACCTATCTAGCAATTTTTTCAACTAAGTTCCTAGTCATATGGTTGATTTCTGTCAAAAAAGAAGTAGCTCCAAAGTTGAACGAAAAAAATATACAAGGCATTTTTAAAATTTGATATCTTTATTGTAACATTCCTGGTTTTTCAAAAATATTTCTTGTTAGAATAAAATTATAAAAATTTTATAATTATCATTTAAACTATCAGTTGAGATCTGCTGATGTAAAGTGCAGTAAACTTAACTGTTTCACTTTGCCCCACATCCGCCTACAACAGCGAGAAAATAATCTCGTTGTGCCATTAAAATATTACCATTAATCCACTGAAATTCTTTTCTGTCCTGATTTGTTTTATTTAGCAAAACGTTACAATTCTTCTTTAAAGACTATAAGCACTGCATTTAGAAAAGAATGATTTTAGATTTACGATAAGCTGTTTATTTAAGCATAAAAATCTATTAAATGGTTTTCGAGTTTCTTAGAAAATGAACAAAGCGTAAAATATTGGAAGAGGATTTAGTCATCAAAATATGAACAAAAAAACAATGAAGGAAAAACTGAAGTTTAAAGAAAACGAAGAATTTTAAGTCCATTTTCCTCTTAGATAAAGATGCTTGAGTAATAATAAATGAAAGTATTCTTAAAGGACACATACTGATATTATGTGTTTTCATTTTATCTACGCTGTCACCGTTATATACGCTTACATTTCAACTACATTGCGTAAGTGAAACTCACGAAATTGACTCTTAATAGGCGCTTAGATTAATACCAGTAACGGTAGCAATAATACAATTTCTTTCACAATTTTTGATTTATAACTTTTAAACACTTTCATCTTTGAGAAATTGTAGATCGGATGAAATGCATTCACCAATGTTTTTTTGATTCTCACAGTGCATGCAATACCCTTGTAGCAACAGTTATAGCTTTCATTTTTTGAAAGTTTTACTTCATAACTTTATTCCTATTGTTAGTCTTATTTAACCGTTTTTATTCTTGTACTTCTTTATGTTGTTTCATGCTGTTTAAATGCAACTATTTCTATCATTATTTAGTCTTTATTTTACTTACATACTATCCGGTGATGGGTGATCAAAACGTTTTAATCGTTGTAAAAAATAATGAAAAAAAATCACGAATTCAATTTTTTAGAACAATTAACAAATTAGTTTCAAAACTAAATCAAGCAAGCATAGGTTCGTAAGTTTTACTCTTTTCAAACACTATTAAAAACACAGGTGTCAAAGCTTTTACTTGATTTTAGCCATCACTTTTAAATTAGTTTTAAAAGCTTTTTTCACCATATACCCCCCCCCCCCCTTCTCTTGTCTTTTTCAAATATTAAATTTTATTTTTACCGAAATTTTGCAAAAAGAAGTAAAGAGGTATATTAACTGTAATTGTTTTCGGACAACAGTATTATAAAGAATCATGATGATATATTTTACTCTTACAAGTTGATGAATTTACAGTATTATTTTTTTCTATCCTTTTAGAATTTCAATTATTAAATAAATTACAAAAAAGTAGCCAAAACACTTTTGGGAACTGCAAAATTAAGAAATGAGCCAATATATATTTGCTTTGAACTACTAATTGTGCTCCGTTAATGCGTATTTGTTTTATTTTTGAAGAAGGTAAGTACGCGGTAAATCAAAATAGTTAGGACATCTTTGAACTACAGTTTGCTAAAACACTGAATTTAACTTTAACCCATTTATGCCCAACGTTTTTTTTAACATTTTTTTTTTTTTTTTTGAATTTTTATCTGCTTAAAACTCTTACTTGGAATGGTTTGCATACATTTTAGGCTTAAAATAGTTCGCCGTTGCCATATTTATTAAGTTATTTAACGTCCTGTTTATGGCATATTTTGCAGATATGTGAGCAAAATACGACCTTACTTGACTTTACTTGTGCGAAGTAACATTACAGAAGGCATCTCTGATCATTTTTAAGCAAATCATTTTAAAATACTTTAATTTTATGAAAAATAAGTTCGCAAAAAAACTTACTTTCTGTGGCTACCCATGCTGGATCGTTGTTTGACTGATTTGTCGGAAAATAGCTGTCAATAAATAAACTCTGATGTCCAAATAGCGGCTCTAACTGATTTTCTCAAGAAGAAGGACTTTGTAACTTGTGAAAAACAGCTTTAGTAAAATGATATACACATTACAGGTTTTTGTATGCAGTAACTAACAAGCGTCCCGTTTTTAGGCTACTGGGCATAAATGGAACTAAATATTTAACTTTTTTTTTTTTTTTGAAAATGTTTTTTGCAGGGGTCTTGTCAACGGTCAAAAAATTTAATTGTAGGTTAAACTGCTCGTTTTTAAAAACTAAGCTTTTTAAGTGCAGAAGAAGTTTTTTACAGAAACTCGTCCAAAAAATAAATAAATAACGAAAGCTTCTTTTTTAATCTTGCAATTATTTCTTTCAACTATTGTGTCCTTTATTATGGCAAATCTTGTAGTTTAGAATATGAAAATAAATGTAAGTATACTTTTGCATATAAACGTTTTGCTCCAAATTGTAATTTGGGATAAAAATGTTTTTCTGGAACAAAGCTATTTTTTCCTAATTTATTTATTTACTTGCCTGTTTTTTTTTTTTTTTTTTTTTTGAGCTTCCATTTTTCAACGCATAAGAAGATTTTTATCGAAATTCGTCGACAAACTAAATAAATAACCAAAGCTTTTTTTAAATCTTCAAGCACTCATACGATATATTGAAACCATATTATACCGTAATAGCCACAAATCATATGGTTTAGAATATGAAAATAAATGTTGTCATAATTTTGCATATTTTTGAAATGCTAGAGATTATCTTTCCTTTTTTCAAGATCCAAAAGGAATAAATTGCAGGTTTTATATCTACACAAAAAACACATACTTGGAGAGCGGACACTTGGAAAGATTTTCTCAAGAAACGATCATTAAGATAGATAAAGTTTACGAGAAACTACCAGATAGACGCTCGAGAAGTAATCGCTCAATTTTTGCGAAACGTTTTGCTCCAAATTGTAATTCGGAAGAATTTATTTATTCTTTTTAGAACAAAACTATTTTTTCCTAATTAATTAATTAATGAATTAATTAATTTAGTTTTTAGCAACTTTCTTTTTTTGAGTGCCCATTTTTCAAGAAAATTTGTATCGAAATTCGACCAAAAAATAAATAAACCAGAGCTTGTTTTAAATCTTCAAACAATATGAAAATATATTTTATCATAATTTTGCATATTTTTGAAATGCTATAGATTGATTATCTTTCCCTTTTTCAAGGTACAAAAAGAATAAGTTGCAAGTATAATATCTATACAAAACACAGATAGTTCGAGATCTTAAGAAAGATTTTCAAGAAATGATCATTAAGATAGCTAAAGTTTATGAGAAACTACTAGATGGATGCTCAAGAAGTAATCGCTCAATTTTTGCAAAAAGTTTTGCCCCAAATTGCAGGTTGTTAAAAGAAATGCATGCGTCTTTGATTCACATCGGTTTTTCTATTTCTCATTTTCCGTTCATAAGAGCGGATAATGATGGTCTTAGAAGGAATCTTAAAATTTTTGACGTTTCTTTGCGCTACTTTGACAAGTCTTTCAAGACGGAAAATAATTCAGGAATATATCATAAATATTGTTTTTTAAAGTAATTTCAACTTATCAATATTTATAAATTTACTTACCTTGTAATATTTTTCTTAACTTGTCAATATTGATAAATTTACTTACCTTGTAAAAATATTCTCTACTTATCAATTTTGATAAATTTACTAACCTTGTAATATTTTTCTTTTGCGTATTTAAAATATTAGTGATAAAAATATATTTGCATTTTTACATATGTATCTAAATTACTATAATTCGGGAAATAAATCTACGTGTTCTTTAGTTTTAATTTAACTTTCATTAACTATTATAATTCCATTAATTTATTCACTTTCCATTTATTTCATTAATTTAATTTGCGATTAATTATATAAGTATATTTTTATGCTTTCGAATATTTAAATGAACAACTCCTGTGAACACTAACACCACGTTAGCTTGGCGACTATTTTGGAAATTTAGTTAAAAATAGACAAGATTCTTGTTGTTAAAACAATTAATGAACGGTCAAAGAAAGACCTAAAAAGAGAACTAATTCTTGAAACGAAGAATAAAGATTAGTTTTTCCGGTAAGGAGCAAAAAGGAAGAAAAGAAGATTTTCAACATATGGAGAGTAATGTGACTTTTCCTCTTTCTGTTTTCGAGTTTTATGGATGAAATCTCGATTTCTCTTATTATGATATGCATACAAATTTTTGTGAAGAATGATTTTTATTTTCAAATTATTTTCGCTATATTTATTATTTTTTCCCGATTCGAAGCTTTACGCTGTTCTATTTCTTTACACCTACCTGGAAATATTCAAAACTCAAATTTTTCAAAAATAAACAAATAAATAAAAACATGCATGAGGATTTTTAGCACAGTTCTATGAATAGGCTGTCTATTATCAAAATGAAGGAAAGATTGTTCTCCCAGAGAATGATCCCTTTTGCTAAATACTAATACAAGTTTGTCCAAGTTTGAATGAAAGAGGATGACCGTGAAATGAATGTTTTCCATACTGTTTTCCATACTTAGGCCGAAGTTGCAATTTAGAACTGTGAAATGCACAGTAATTACGTGTAAAACTAATAATTTTAGTTTCTTACTGTAAAGTTAGAAATTTCAGAGTTAATTGCCGCAAAATTTATCTGTATTACACTGTAAAAGCAACAATCTAATACTGGCAACAGAGTTTCCAATTAAAAACTGTAAAATGTACTGTAATAAACTGTAAAATTAGCAATTTTACAGTTTATTACTATAAAATTAGCTGTATAAAACTAAAAAACATTAATTTTTTACAGTGTACGAATTTTTCACTATAGAAATTAAATTATGATTATTTCTAAGCAAAATTAATAATCAGCTATATAAACTAAAAATTAGCTGTATTTTCTTCACCCCCAAATCACATTTTTACAAATTATTAGACACCCTAAACTCTTACTTTTCTTGGAATCAAGCAACCACAATTAAATCCACACTTACATCCCATGACTCGGCATCAAAAGTAATTAACGCATTCTCATTACTGTACATCAGAAACGCGGAGCAATTACTTGAAATCCTGGACATAACAGTGCAACATATAAGTGCAGCTTGGATTATTACATAAACACGTAGCAAGCATTGTATTATGAAGCATGCCGATTTGTCTCAGTACGATGGGAGCCCTGAAGCCATGACTTGGCGACATCAACAGTTCAGGAGGGCTGGGGCGAGAATTTAATGAATGATTGCTCCACCGTTAAATCAGGGAGCAATTTAATCATCTCCCTCAGCAATGCGATGATGAATTATAGATCCTTTGAAACGATGTTATGTATTAATCACATGAGATTGAATGGATTAATAGATTGGATTTGTTTTCCTTCCTCAAGGAATTGGTTGTGGTTGTGTTAAATAGAATGTTTTTTAATGACAGCAAATAGCATTTTTTCAAACGTTAAAAACATTGGATAAAATAATTAACTGTAATTAGTCACACTACAAAAAAATGAACTGTTGTTTTTCCAGGTTCCAGTTTAAAATTCTAAAATTAACCATTTTAGTTTATTGCTGTCAAATAAGCAATTTTACAGTTCATTACTATAAAATTAGCAGTATTATACTGTAAAAACAACATGTTATTTTTGCAGTGTTTCATGTATTATTAATCTTTATATAGGGGAAGACCGCCTATATTGGACCCCCTAAGAACAGGAGGCCTGTGTCGCTCAATGTGAAGCAGAACAAAAATACAAATAAGGCATCGTAAGCTAAATTTAATCAGGAACTGCCCTAGGAGCTTATATTTTTTAAAAATATGGAAATTATTTTTTAAAAAATTATTTTACAAAAAGTCGCATAAATCCAATTTAGGAATATATGCGCCTAAATTGAACCATACGCTTCCTAAATTGAACCATGCTAGGAAATCATAGAATAATTTATATTTTAACTATACATCTTTTTTTCGGGTTTTGTAATAAAATTTCTTTTGCTTCGGTCTCACTTAGGCAGTGTTGTAAAACTCACCGATGGCATTTCATGCACTTAATCATGCTTTGCACTTTATCTCTATGGCAAATATCACAATAACAATTCTTTTGTGCAGTTTTTTGCTCCTTCTTGTGTGACTTTTTCTGTTCTATACTTCTTTCATGCGGCGTTAGAATGATTGCTGAGATTCCTTTTGTTCTTTCTATTTTTTACGTAAGGTTAAATGTGAGCCGGGGCTTTACAAAATCATAGTTGGAATTGACAATCATGCTTTGATGAGAACTATCCGCTGATTCTGCAGAGCTCGTACTAATTTAAGTCGTAGCTAGTTCTTGTACATGGTGTACAACAGTATAACTTACACTGAACATGTAGCCTGTTGACTTTGAGTAGTTTTATCTGGACTACTTACTTCTAACTCTGCTCCAGCCAAGTCAATGTCATTAAACACGGTATACGCCCAAAATGTCGCGGCCGAAATGTCGTGGGCCAAAATGTCGCGGCCAAAATGTTGCTGGGAAAAAATGTCGCGGGCCAAAATGTCGCGGGTCAAAATGTCGCCGGTCCAAAATGTCGCCGGGCCAAAATGTCGGGGTCTAAAATGTCGCTGGTCAAAATGTCGCCGGTCCAAAATGTCGCCGGGTCAAAATGTCGCGGTCTAAAATGTCGCTGGTCAAAATGTCGCCGGTCCAAAATGTCGCGGTCCAAAATGTCGCGAGCAAAAATGTCGAAGGTCCAAAATGTCGTGGGCCAAAATGTCGCCGGTCCAAAATGTCGTGTGTCCGAAATGTCGCCGGTCCAAAATGTCGCGTGTCCGAAATGTCGCCGGTCCAAAATGTCGCTTGTCCAAAATGTCGCCGGTCAAAAATGTCGCGTGTCCAAAATGTCGCGTGTCCAAAATGTCGCCGATCAAAAATATCGCGTGTCCAAAATGTCGCCGGTCAAAAATGTCGCGTGTTCAAAATGTCGCCAGTTCAAATGTCGTCAGACAAAAATGTAGAAGATCCGACATTGATAGTACCAATAATTAAATTATATGAAAAGGCTTTTTTACACCAAATTAGCAAAAGATTGCTAATTGCTGTTGATGAACGTGTGCGTTAATGATAGAATGGACTAAAATTTTTGAAAAATACTAAAAAAAAAATTACCCTTTCGACTTGTAACCGTTTCGAGCGTTTTCCAAGAAACAAATAGTTATCAAACAAGCGTCCGTTATTTATTTACAATAGCTTATTTCACCGTGACTCGCTATCTACCAACTTAAAAACGAATAGATTAGCAGCTCAAGATAAGTTTAATTGATATCGAAAGGAAAATTTATGTGTTAAAAAAGAAGTTGAAGAAATGTGAAATGAATAAGACAGATATACAATGTTTGACATTTGTTTTTGTTAAAATTTCTTACATGATCGAAAGCAAGTCTATATAATTTAAGTGATAGAGGTGTTTTTATTTTCTTCTTCATAAAATGTGTAAAAGAAAGTATTGGATCAGTGAAAAATTGTCAATTTGGAAGAATTTACACGTTCTGATGTGTGCTGAATTCAATTTTATCGTTTTTTTTTTGGGGCGACTCTACCACAAAACTTACTGCGTAAATTGGAATGAAATTCGGTACATACATATATCAACGAATATGTGGTTCAGTGCTGATTGGTTTTTGCCGCTAGTTCTTCCAAGTTTTTACATGCAAGAATGTAATGGAACGTTTTCAGCATAGCGTGATTACTATGTCTGAAGAAAGTTCAGACGAAATCAAATAAAAATTGGCCCATAAGAAGCCTTCAGAAGATACGCCACATCATCGAGGAAGCAGAGCAATTGAACTTTTTATTTTTCATTATTTGTGAGTGATGTATATCAAGAAGTAATGCAAGTATTCAGACAAAATTTTGTTTGTAGAAGAATCTTAAAGGTAGAGATGCTTATTCATTTCTGGCGTTAATCAGCTCAGACATAGTACTGTACCTTCGTTACAATCAGTATTTAAATGTGGAGTTGAATATAATACCATTTTTTCTCTTGAAATTTCACCTCCCCTTCCACCACTTAGTTGTTACAAAGAAAGCAATAATTACATGAACTAATTTGATTTCAAACGTCCCCAATAACTCTTAAAGAAAATGTTCTAGAAGAAAATTGCCGGCTACGCGGTGATTAAACGGTATTCCGTTTTTGCAAAAGGCAAAAAAAAAAAAAAAAGCATTTACAGCAAATTTATTTGTTTAATTTCTTAGTGTGAAAAAAAGAAATAATCCTAAATATACTTAAAAAAAAACTAAAACATACGCTTTTAGAGTAAATCAAATTCAAAAGAAGATTTTGAAAACTGTTGAATATCCGCTAAGTTTACTTGCACTTATAATATGCATTTTGTGGACGATCGATGCCCTACTCAGAACTAATGGCAAATGCACTTATTATGCATCAACATGCAATATAGTTTAGCCTTTAGTAATAATAATGGTTTTTAACATATTACTTTTACGTTTGTAAAGAACGTGAATTTTATCTTTGACTCACAAGGGGACCTTACAGGTTATCACTCACCGATTTTGATGAGTTTTATATATTATGTAGAGGGACCCACCCTAAGTATTTTAGCAAAAATATATTCCTCAATGCGCCTTAGTTTTTGAGATATAACGATCCAAAGCTCAGCTCGAAGTTGTTACAGAGGTACGGTTGAGCAGTGGGCACAACAGCGGCCGTAGCCCAGTGAGCAAGGTCCCCCACTCCGACCGCTGGAGGTCTGGGGATCGAGTCCCGTGAATTAACGATATTAAAAATTGAAAAAAAAAATATTTTCTAAATGAATAAATAAATAAAATAAAAATGAATAATTAAACGATTTTCCATTAACTATCGAATTTTTTTCGATATTAAAGAAAAAAAAATACGTCACGGGACTCGATCCCCAGACCTCCAGCGGTCGAAGTGGGGGACCTTGCTCACTGGGCTACGGCCGCTGTTGTGACCACTGCTCAACCGTACCTCTATAATAACTTCGAGCTGAACTTTGGATCGTCGTTATATCTCGGAAACTAAGGCGCATTGGAGCATATCCTTTTGCTAAAATACTTAGGGTGGGTCCCTCTACATAATATATAAAACTCATCAAAATCGGTGAGTGACAACCTGTAAGGTCCCCTTGTCAGAGTTACATACCTACAAACAAACAAACAAAAAACAAACAAACCCACATGTGAAACTAATAAAAGCGTATTAAAAAGGAAGAAATTTAGCGTCCCTGGGCTCTAGTAAAGCCCTGAATAAACTATGCCATTATTTTGGTACTTAAATAATTTAAGCGTTAGAAGAAATCAATTTAGTTACATTTTTGTTAATAAATTAAGCTAATTTTATAAACTGTTACGTTTAAAAAAAAGTTACTAAACAGGTGTATTTATCATATCGTGATAAGCTTATTAGTAAAATTGAGCTACATAATTAAGCTGCATTGAATTTGTGAATTGCTGGAAACATTAAATCTGTACTATGCACTTAGTGTCATTTAGGAACGGCTATATTTTGGACTGGAAATATTTTGGACCGGCGGCCTTTCGGACCGGCGTTATTTTGGACCGGCGACATTTTGGCCCGGCGACCTTTTTGACCGGCGACATTTTGGCCCGGCGACATTTTGGACTGGCGACATTTTGGACCGGCGACATTCTGGCCCGGCGACATTCTGGCCCGGCGACATTTTTGACTGGCGACATTTTGGCCCGGCGACATTTTGGCCCGGCGACATTTTTGACAGGCGACATTTTGGCCTGGCGACATTTTTGACCGGCGACATTCTGGCCCGGCGACATTTTGGGCAGACGATATTTTGGAGCGGCGACATTTTGGCCCGCGACATTTTAGCCCGCGACATTTCGGCTCGGCGACATTTTGGACCGGCGACATTTTGGCCCGCGACATTTTAGCCCGCGACATTTTGGCTCGGCGACATTTTGGACCGTCGACATTTTGGCCCGCGACATTTTAGCCCGCGACATTTTGGCTCGGCGACATTTTTGCCGCGACATTTTGGCCCGCGACATTTCGGCCGCGACATTTTGACCCCAAACCATTAAACACATGTAAATTAACAAGCCAAACTCCTGTTCTTTGGAATCAACTCACAACATTTGCCATGGCCTTGATCGCGGTTTGCATATAAGCAGCAAAACAGTTCTTCTACGCGATATTGGGTAATGGATCTCATTAGATGTTCTCGCATCCATGCATCACATGCTCGATTAAAATACGTAGATAGAGACTGAATAAAGAATTGATCTACGTGCATGGTGTGCTTAGAGAGAAAGCATTATTATATCGCCCTCGTTAGCCAAAATTATTGCATCTATGTTCTTTATGTAAGTGCTGTGCCTATGTATTAATAGAAGAACATTCATTTTACACTGCTTGGCTCAGCGGTTTTGACGAAATGTTGTATCAATTGTGTGAATTATCGTTTGTGATCCAACCTTCTTTTGAACAAGCATATTGCTCTCTAGGGGGTGCTTTTAAGATAAGTTCATACGCGGAGCGTAATCTTTTGAAAATAGCATGGGGAGGGAAGGGGCGGGTTGCTAACAACTCTGTTGCACTCATGCAGCAAATAGCCAGTGTGTTTCTAACACGTTCACCACGCATTACTGCTCCAAAATGGTGTTTACCTTTATACGTCAATATGTTTTGGGGCTTTTGGACAGTGAGAAGACCGGCTTCATCTACATTGAACATTTTAGTAACATTTAAATTGTATCTTTTGAAGATATTTTCGAACAAATCGAAGAATTTCATTTTTTTCACGGTAAAACAGCACACATTTTATTTAAATTAATAACTATGTTCAACAACCTGAAACTGCAGCTTAATGGAAAAAGAGAAAGAAAAGCATATATTTTAAGAATTTGTAGCTTCTAGAAAAAGTGCTTGATAAAAAAAATGAATATCGTGAATACATGTTACAGTATGCTTAAAATAATCTTAACTAAGCTATTAATTTAGATGAGTCACTTATTTTATGTTACAATTAATAAAAAGACTTGCTTAAAATCATATTCTTAAATTGGACCACCGGTCCAATATAGGAAAATTTTTTCGGTCCAATAAAGGAAAACATGCCATTTTTTATTCTTCAGCTTATTTCTCTGTCAAAAATTATCACAATCGCGCATAAAAATACACTGATATAATCCTTATTAAACACAGATTATTGTGCTATAACAGCAGTTTACCTCAGCTTACAAATTTTCGTACTATCTCACTAAGTACAAGTGCGCAAAATAAGATTTTACACGTTTTCAACATAAATCATGTCGTACCTCACGCTACACAGTTCGAAGACTGGTGAAACTTCATACATATTGATTTTATTTCAAAAACTTTATATTTCTACCGTTAAAGTGTAGCATAGATCTCTGTACTAGATTTTAAGCCCGAGGTCCAATTTAAGCCGTGGTCCAAAATAGGCGGTCTTCCCCTACTGAACTTTATCCTACTCAATTTTGGACTATTAAATTCAACTCAGGGTCATTAAATGAAAAGCATACATTTTTTCCAGATTAAAATGAGTGTGCACAGTGACTTATATTATATTTTAAAAATTTAGAAAATATTGACCTTAATTAAGGTGACCGACCTCATATTAAGATGACTTCATAATCTATTAAATAGGACTAAAATTAGCTTCAAAATGAAAATATAATCTGCCAAGTAATTAAATTGAGTCCACAATAACACTAAATAATTAGCAAATAAAAAAAAGTCATTAACTAACTTAGAAATATCCATTCAAATGCAAAATTTAAGTATGAGGAGCAAAAATAGTTAAAGATAATTCTACATCGGGAAAGTTTCCCTCTAATTTGGTATGTCCTGCGGTAAAATAACCCCACATGCTGTATAATTGAACAGTTTGATAAACTATTATTTTCAAATTACTAATATATGATAGTTCTTTAATAGTACTAAAACAATAAATAAGAACAAATAAATTACTGCAACCTTTTATGCATATTAAGTATAGGGTAAGTGCTCCAGTATTCGGCTAGTCTCCAGTAGTCGGCCACAATGACATAAAACCCCTCATAAATAGTACATTTTTAATTCAAAATCAGATATGACGCATTCACACATTCATGTACCTATCCTCAATCATCAACCAGTGGCAGTTAAGTTTTGGGTACTTTTTTTGAATTAGTAATGAGTCATTTCATTTTGAATGGTGTGCCCGTCATCCAAGATTGCGATTCTGCTTATTTTTCAGCTAAAATGATTCTGTGGCCGACTACTGAAGCATTTACTAGTGTTGACAACAGCTTGGATTTTAACATTTTTTTTTAAATTTCTAAAACAAGTAGGTGATTTTCTATCAGAAAGGTTCATTCTAAAGTTTTACCTTGTTTTTGTTGCTGTATTGATAGCTGAAAGCTCTAGGTTAGCCAAGATCAACAAAAAATCTCTTAAATGGCCGACTACTGGTGCTTTTACCCTATCACTGTTTTTTTTTTCAAAACATTTTGACACAACTAAATTTGTAACTTTATGTCTCAAAAAAGGTTTTTGTTTAAAAGTTTTATTATTTTTATTGAATAACTCATAATTTCAACGTTTAGGAAATAGAATTAAACTGAATACAATTTCAACAATGTTTTATTACTAGAAAATTTACGTTTCACCGTAATGATTCTTGCTCTATCTCTCTTCAGAAGAGAGCCATAGATAAAATCTAAGTTTCAAAACTTCTCCAGGTACATTTTCAACAAGATATGTGTTAGGGCGTATGAAATATTCAGAGCACTCCGATGTTCTGAGAAAAGTTTGGAAAGGAGGAAGAGATTTGTATTTACCACTCGTGTTTCCAAACTAAAATGACATTTTTCAACCATGAGATTTTTCCAGATGAATTCATAGGAAACGACCATTTGCGTTTGCTACTATTTTGAATATAAACTCTTCTGTTTTCGGTCGTTATATTTTTAATAAAACCGAGTGAAAAGTATTGTAATCAAATGAAATAATTGTTAAAATAATCAAAAGGACTAATTTCTAAAATTAAATATATTTTTAACATTGCAAAATGCAAGTTTCAAATGTGTTCAGAAATGTGAATATTTTTCTACGTAGGTGAATGTGGGGCAAAGTGAAATGGTAAAATATTTTTACAGTTTGTAGCGTCACCAATCTAGCAATATTTAACCAAATTTCTAGACATATAGTTCATTCCTGTCAAAAAATAAATAGCTCCAAAGATCAACGAAAAAATTATACAAGTCATTTTCAAAATTTGACACCTTTATTGTAATATTCGTGTTTTTTCAAAAATATTTTTTGTTATTATAAAGTAATAAAATTTTCATGATTATCATTTTAACTATTAATTGAGATCAACTGATGTCTATTGAAGCCCTTATTTACTGTATATTAGGTATGTTTTTATCTTAAATGTTCAATGTTATTTGTCCAGTTCGCGAAGAGGCAAAGCGAAGTAGTTAATTTCGTTTGCTTATGCTATTATTTGCTAAATCGCGTAAGTATGTCTTCATTTATTAATTTATTCACTTTCTTGTACTCCTTAATTCACTTATTTACTCACTCGTTCACTTATTTTGTTATTCATTCTCTATTTTATTCACTCTCCATTTATTCTTCTCATTTATTAAATTATTCATTTATTTGTTTTTTCCTTCACTCGCTTGTTTTTTAACTTATAATTCACTTAATCTTTTATTTATGCATTCATTTGTTTAAAATTGCTGTAACTCATCAAATAGAAAATGTTTAATTACAAAAATATTTTGTTTATTACTTTGCCCCATGGTTTTTTGACGTTCACCTTTTTTGAGGGGGCAAAGTAATTGCCAAAAATGAAAAATAATATTTCAACGATAGTTGTATTACAAAATACATTATTTCTTCTTTATGAACAATGATTTTCAGAACTAATATCCATTTTTTTTTTAATTTTGAAACAGGTGTGCTATCTTAACTATTTCACTTTGCCCCACATTCCCTTACATTTCTAACGAGCAAAAATCTAATAATAGAAAAATAATCTATATTTTCTTACTGTATTTCCAAATGTTTCGAAATTTGACTCAGTCATGTCCGGTATGTAACATTGAATACAGTGAAACGACCCTATAACATCTTAATAATAACTGAACAAATCTCGAAACTTCATTGAAAAAAAGTTAAGAGCCAAAGAGAAGGGAAAAAAGTTTCTGAAGTCTCTACGTAGCACATAAAACACTAAGAATTCTTTTTCGTCGAAGTTCTGGAAGCGGATAACAAAAAGCGCTAATCCGCACCTAGAAAGAAGAGAAAATCTTTCGATGTTTCTTCTTCAGTGCAAAAGTTTGCAACTGATTCTTTTTATTAGTCTTTAACATGCACAAAAAAAATCATATGCATTTATGAGTGTCTTTGTGCATGCTTTTACGGCCTTTTTCCATGACAAAAGATTATTCTGAATAACGTATTATAAAATGGAGATAAGTAAAAACTAGAAGAGTAAGACTTCTAGAAAACAATTTTATGGTCACTAATTTTTCTACTTCGATAAAAAATAGAACACTAAAATTCGTCTAAAGAATATTAAGAAACGCGTTACAAACTATAAATTATACTTTTCGCAACTTTCACACCATGTTAAATGTTTGTAATCTGCAGAAATATCTATGTATCCATACGTTTAAACGTTTCCTTCTTGATGTAACTAATATTTGCAAAGATTGCACAATTAACTTTTTTAATTACATTAAATTATTTCAAGAAGATAAAGAAAAAGACCGTAGAATTTTTAAAATATAGTTAATTTTGAATTCGTTTCTTTCTTTCTTTTTTTTTGTCCTAATGCGTTTATTTTTGCGTTATAACATATTCTGATGAAATTTTCATCTTATTAATTATTTCTGGGGGCCTCTAGTGTTCTGTGATAGAAGCTGCATATTCTAAGCTAGAGGTCGTAGGCTTGATTTCCTCCTTCCCACATGACCTGTAACGTTTCGAAATTTTCTGAGTATAATAATGGAAGAGTAATTTATAATAACTTCCAAACAGTAATAACAGAGTGCTGCACCCTAGGCTTTATACGTTTATCTTGTTGATTCATTATGTTGTTGTAAAAAAAAAGAACTAAAATATATAAGTAATGCTGAGTTAACCAGTACAGTCTCCCCACGGCTGCTGTAGAATTGGCAAACATCCAAATGAGTCTATTTGAATACGGGGAAATCTTTAAAAAAAATCATGCGCGTGATTTTAATGCCATCTGCTTAATTTAGAAACACATATCTGCTAAAGCTGGCATCCCTAAAAAATAAAGAGTGCATCCATTTCTGCTCATAAATCGGATTTTTGCCATTCCATCTCATCCGTGGTAAAACAGTATGGCTGGAAGTTGCATTGAGTCTCTGTATTGTGCCTAGTGGTAAACAGCATAGTTGAGTTTTTGTTTGACGTTGAAAATGAAATCAACGGAAATCTCTGGCTCAGCATTTAGTTTTTATTTGAAAAAACAAACATATTTTAGTCATCATTTTGCTCTATCTTATTACATCATGAGAGTTTCTTGTCTTCAAGCCCACTCGCTCACAATTTTGGGCCGTGGATTGATGATTATTCTACGAAGAACAGGTTCATCTTCATCATCTTTAGGAGGCGAATATTTCTTGGGGAGAGAACCTCTGCTAGATCCATCGCTATAAAAATAAAGCACAAGTATTATCCCAAAGTTTAAGTTAAGTCCCGAAATGTTAGTTCTTAGAGCGCTTTTCCACTTCACGACACGATGACGACAAAAATCGAACTGTCAAACACTACAACTGCAGTACAGTGTCGTGTCTGCATAGTTTTTCCACCCAAACGATATCGTTTTTCCGAACCGGTCATCTTCCACCGCATTTCATTTCGAGACAGCAGTGTGCTCGCGCGTATATCATGATAGCTCCTCCATTTAACGGGCTACGACTGTTGTATTTACTTTACTTTAGAAAAAGAAAAGAAATAAACAGACGATATTGGGCGCATGATATTCACAACTTTATTACATTCTCAACTTGTTTACTGAGAACGAACGGAAGGCATACTATCGGAATGAAAATCTGAGCTTTTCTGTAGCATTAATTCTGTTCGTCAGAACCAGAACGATGTAAGTCCAAAAATGGAGATTTTCACTTTATTACTGCATTGAATGTAGAATCTTACTCCGCATCGACCCATAAGAACGTTATTCTGCAAAAGAACTAACTTCCTTCACTATCATTCAGCAGCGTTAAAAGAGCGCGAGTCTCATCCTTAGCATATGCAATCGACAATCATTTTCGCCTTCTGCTGAGAAGTTACGAAAATGGGCTTACATTAGTCTGGTTCTGAGGTACAGAAATATCGTCTGAGCAAAAATAATAATGAAACAAAATATGAAATAAAATAAATAAAATTATTTTATTGCTACGCTTTTTATTTATCGTCTGCAAATTTAAGTACATACTTATTAATGTGGAGATTTCAAAATTAAATGTCATATTTCGAGGAAAGTAAACAGATCAATGAATTTCGTATTGATTTTAACTGCGAGACGGATGTCATCCGACACGAATGGTGCGACAAGCGATATCGTTTCAACGGAGACGACACAATCGTCCTCCAATCAAGGTAGAAAAGCGCATAGCATATATTAAAGCATTTTTCGTGTTCTAATATCGGATGACGATGATAGTGTACGATTTATCGCTGTCGTGCCGATAAGTGGAAAAGCGATCCAAGTCCTTAAGTGCAAAAGATAATGCATGTGTCATTTTGTTTAAGGGCCATTCCACAACAAGAAAAAAAAAATTCCCCACACGAGAAAAGTCTTACATTTCATCAATAAAAAATATTTTTAAAAAACCCAAAGACTATTTCTATCAGCGTGATTCGTTAATTTGTAAAAAATAAAATAAGCATTTGATTTCTTGATTACTAGACTCAATCCTTTCAGTTGATCCTTATATATTTACATTTAGGTTAATGCAAAAGCAGCTAATAAAATTCAAATTAAAATTAAGAGAAGGAGAAATATAGGCGGTAGAGTAAAAACCATTCGTACAAAGCAGCCTACCGCTTATTTATTCTCTCGAATTTTTAATTTCAATTTTATTGGCTGCTTTTAGCATTAACCTAAATATAAATGTGGGATCCTTGGTTGTCTAGGGGTTTGACTTCTATACTAAATGATGAGATCATCGTCTTTTAAACATTTAATTGACATATAAGCAAAGTTTCACAAGACAAACACGATCATCTAAAACATGAACACCAAGAACTACATCATCGTCGCTTCACGACCTTCTTAGTTCGCCGTCATCTTCCCACTCACGCCGCAGTCGCGTCACACCACGTGTCTCTGCGCGCGTAGGGTTTCGTCGACAGTAAATAGTTCTGCAAGTATAGTTCATGGGGATTCCCACATTCATGGGGATTCCTGGGGATTCCCACATTCATGGGGATTCCCACATAAATATATCAAGTACAACTGAAAAGTTTGAGTATAGTAATCAAAAAACGAAACATTTATTTTATTTCATACTTTTTAGAACGAATCAAGCTTATAAAAATAGTTTTTAAATTTAAAAACACTTTTTATATTTTATTTTGAAGTTTTTTTCGCTTTAAAATTTATTACCTTTCAGTTTTTGATATCTATCGTGATACCTCTGTAATCTACGCTGTCGTGCAATAGAGCTTTCAGTTTAAAGCACAAAATAGCTTGCTTTCTTTAAAGCTATTTTTTTGTATATCAATCATTTTAGTTCACTTTATTTATTTATTTGCATTTCGCTTTTTGTTTTTAAATTTACTTTTATTTTATTTATTTATTTATTGATTTGCACGCCAAACACTCATTCAAGAGAGAAAAACCCTCAAAAAGGGATGTTGGGGAATTACAAAATGCATTCAACATTCAAAATTCGAGGTTTTCAAATTATCTTCAGTCTTTAATTTCTCTTTTCCTTTTTGATTTTTTCCTTATAAATCGACTGTCTTTTCTAGATCATTTTCAGAAAAAGGGAAATAAAGGCGTTCCGAAGTTGCACTTGCTCGGTAAGAAAATTTCAAGAGAGATCAAAAATTATTCCCAGCAAAACACCGAGATTTCAAGAATTACATCAGCTTCCTGTGAAAAACGAATTACGAAACAAAAGCTAAATTAATAAAAAAAAAAGATAAGTAATTCTTCAAACTGGTAGCTAAATATGTTTAGCACCTAAATGAGAGCTACTAGCAAAAAAACGACAGCTGCACCATGAAGAATGAAGTCAAAAACCTGAGCGGGGAAATCTAATCAGTGAATACTTCTCTTTTTCTTATGGTTCCTAATTTATTCCAGAATTAACTGGTTTTTATCAGAAAGATTTCTGAATTCTTCAGAAAGAATTCTGGTAAATTTCAGGTAAGTAATTATATTTTAGCATAAAACTTTCCTGTTTTCTGCCAGAAAGGTTACAAACAGAAATTGGCCCATTAGCTACCCTTTATTTTCTGGGAATTTACAGACCCTCTTCGGTACAGGAACAACAAGACAGATATCTAAAAATAAGATCGTTCTGTTTAAAACTGGACATATGGTCAGGGTCACGTTGCCCTTAGCGCAATGCATAGACCACCCAGGTAGCACAAAAAACGTTTAAACGTTTTATAAACGTTTTTAATCGGTTGTTACTACGTTAATAACCATTTTACAACCTTTAAAAAACGAAGTGTGCTACTTGGGCACCATACTATACTCTGTTACTTTAAAAAAGGCCTATCGAATTTAAAAGTTTTACGTCGTCTCTATAGAAACCATACGAAAGAAAACAGCTTCACTCTTTTTTTATGCACTGCTGTTGAGGCATTTCATTTATTTTATGCTTATCGAATTAGGCTTACGCTTTTATTTATATCCTCATGTCTCACTTATTTCTCAACGTTGTCTAAAAAATCTAGTCATGCATTAATAAAGCAAAAATTTCTAGCTTTTAGTGAATAATCAGTTAACATTATGCTGTTCTCTATAATTCACTTGTTAGTGAGAGATTACCAATTTTTAAATCATCGAGTGTAATTTAACTGTTTTTAATTGACATAAATTATTTAATTAACATTATATACTTTTTTAAGAATAGTATCTTACCTTTCACGGAAAGGAACGCCATTCTTTCGATCCCCGAGTTCTTCCAGTCCAACAGCTTGGCCCTCCAAAAACTCTGCCAGTGTCAAACCACTGAAATTAACAAAATAAAGTATGAAATTTTACAGCTTTTGGAAAAAAAGTATGTTGTTGCAGTTACTGATGCCACTTGGGTATCCGAAGTCCCTTAGATGCATCTTCTCGTACTTAAGGCAGAATTGAAGGGCTTGGAGAATAAAGGGCTATGTTACATATTAAAAAATGAACACTCTGGACAATGGTAATCAATGGATACAGGTAAGACATAAATATTGTCACCTTCTTATTCAATTTTTTATTGAATAGCTGTTAGTTAAAGCTGTTTAAAGCATAAGTGACGAAGCTAAAACTGCGGGAAACGCCGAAAATCAGATTCTCTGAATGCTCTCTAATAAGGCTGCAAGGGCTTAAAACTAAATTTCTATTGATATCAATACAATGCGAGAGCAGTAATTAACAATAACTGCCAGAACATCGTTGGCAGAAAAGAAAAGCTACAAGTATATATCAAAAATGTCTAACGTGAGAAATTTTCACGCAAAAGTAAAAAAGTAAAGGAGTAACTGAAATACAAAAATTGAATTCAACATTACTCACAATAATGCCAAGACGACCAGAAGAGCAAAAGCAACTTTCATCTTCAACGGATTTCTGCTCTGACGACAATATTTAAAACAAACAACTAGTGGAAGATGTGAAGTTACTGAAATTTGTCTGCTTTAAATAGCAGAAAAGACCAACAATTGCGTCAATCATGACAAATTTGATAAATACCGTTTATGCTGCGTTAAGCAACTGAAAAGAATTAAGTTACTTTAACTCACAAGGTGTGTCTAAAAGCGACAAATACATGTTGTTTTCTATTTCTGCTTCATTAGCAGCTTGGTCGGTAGTTACGTCTTTAATTTTACATAAATAATCATTTAAGCATTATCTAGAGTTAATGGAAGTTTTTAGAGGGAAAAAAATATTTTTTTTCTACCGAACGAGAGATGATCAATTATTCCTTTCGTGAAAAATGCCTTTCCAATATCATCATTTAAAAGGTTGGTAATCACCGTAAACTGTTTGGGGCACGGCGTTAGAGCATGTATTGGCATAATGAATAAATATTTAATGTGTCATTTTTGAAGACATTCGGTAACTTCTTATCCATTCATTTTTTTCTCCCTCCTTTGAAAATTTGAAATAGCTTTGAAGTAACTTAATTTCTCAAAATATTTTATAGTTTTTTCTTTCTTAGAAAAATTTTAACGATACACAACTTAAACTCATGTATGTGAAAATTGCAACACCATGAAGGACTTACGCGAATGGGCTGAAATTTTCAGCAAATGCAAAGTTGGGTATGATATGCAAATGATTAGAGTTTTAGACTCGCAGCGCATGCGCACGCTGAGCAGCGTCCTCTGGACGCCGGACTTATCCGAATAAATAGACGGCTGCAGCAAGGCGTGTATGGTTGTAGGTGGTTATCTGCTTGTGATAAACGTCAGCTCAGACGTTGCTTATGCCTCTCTGACGAAAAAGAGAGAGGTTTCAACAACTGACGGAGTTTGAACAGGGGAGGATCATCGGCCTTCGTGAAGCTGGATTGTCTTAGCGTGAATTTGCCGCTCGTATGCAGCGTAACAGCAGCACAGTGATGCTTGTTTGGGAGCAGTGGACGGACAAGTGTCGGACAACTCAGAAATCCGAGAGTGAACCCCGAAATGTCACGTAACCTCGCGATGATAGACACCTGATCTGCATAACGGACCGGAACCGCACAGCTTCTTGTAGACAACTGGCAGCACAGTGGTCAACAGCTACAGGTGTTTCATTCTGTGCATCATCAATTGGTAGACGTCTGCTGCAGCATGGACTGCGCGCAAGGACTCCTTTATACAGGATCCCCAGCACGCTAAACCATCGCCGCCTGAGGCTACAATGAGCCACTCAGCATAAGAACTGCCGTGCTGATTGGCAGTATGTTGTGTTTTCTGACGAATCCCGCTTTAATTTGTGGTACTATGATGGCTGCATTCGCGTCCGACGCTATACCGGTGAACGCCACCTTCCAGAGTGCATTATCGAACGTCACAGTGGACGAACCCCTGGAGTCATGGTCTGAAGTGCTATATCATATCACGGACGATCTCAATCGCTACGAATTGTGGGTAATCTGAACAGCAGTGAAGTTCTACAGCCCCAAGCTGTCCCCTTCTTTCAAGGCTTGCCTGGCGCTGTATTTCAGCAGGATAATTCCCGCCCTCATGTCGCTAGGATAGTTCAATCCTTCCTTGCATTGCAGCAGGTACAGCTTCTTCCTTAGCCAGCATATTCCCCGAATATGTCGCCGATTGAACATGTGTGGGATTTCGTTGGTCTGCGTCTCGTTCGTGATCCTCGTCTTGTTGCTTCTACAGACGAACCTTGAGTACGCATACAAACAGTATGGAATGCTCCTGATCAGACAGACATTTAAAATGTGTTTGGCTCCATGCCACGTCGCGTAGCAGCACTTATTGCAGCGCGTGGCGGCTACGCAAAATGCTAAATTCAATACTTTTTAATTGTTTGTTGGCTACGTTTAATCATCTATTTGTACCACTATCACTCAGCTGTGTATTAAATTTCATTCAGGTATGACGATTCCTTCATGGTTTTTCAATTTTCACAAAGTTTACTTCTTTTTGCACAAAAAGTGTCATTAAGTGCAAAAGAAGAAGAGAAAACACATGTTAATCAACGCCACTTTTATGTTCCTTCAGAGCGATTTCTCATTTGGTTTTCTTAATAATGTAAGTAAATACTTTTTGTGTCAGTAACTCGTGAAAAAGAAAATCAATTTTGGAGACGATTTTGATAACATATATATATATATATATATATATATATATATATATATATATATATATATATATATATATATATATATATATATATATATATATATATATATATATATATGTAGGTTTCCACAAGTAAAGTCAATTTCTCAACAGATATTTAATCACACATACACAGAGTACAGCACGGTAGAAACACTTTTAACACAATTAGCACTCAACAATCACCTTCTCGTGATTTTTTACCAATATCTTTTTATGTACTCGACCTACTCGCCGATTACTTAATTCTCTCCCTCTT
>JAXGGA010004999.1:0-82189 GCA_038373865.1 Uloborus plumipes
GGGGCAGGAGACGAAACTCTCGGAGAAGGGGGTGGCAGCATTGCCCCCGGATTACGTCTCTCGCAATCGTATCGATCTGAAGGAGGTCGAGAAGGCGGAGATCGTGTGCACCAGTTGCAAGGCGAAGAAAACTGCTGTCGCACGTTGTACGGAGTGCGCGACTTTCCTCTGCCCGAACTGTGTCAGTGCCCATCAGTTCATGCGATGCTTCGAAAGCCACCGGGTGCTTTCTTTCGATCAACTGAAAGACGCCGGAGAGTGCTTCGCGACCACTCACGAGCCCCTCATGTGTTCGTCTCATCCCGACGAAGCCATGAAGTATTATTGCGACACGTGCAACGTGCCTATATGCAACGAGTGCATGGTGAAAGATCACCAGCAGCCGGAGCATCGCTACCAGAAAGCGACGGACGCCGAACCGAAGCGTAGGGAGGCCTTGAAGAATCTCGTCGAAGAGGGCAAGGGCAAGGTCCGGTTCTACGAAGAGGCATCCACGATGTTGGACACCCGTCTGTCGGACCTCCAGATGCAGCGAGACAGCGCCAAGTCCCACATAGAAGAAACGTTCCATACGTACAAGGAAATGTTGGAAAAGCAGCAAGAGCGGGTGCTGAAGGAGCTGGAGTCGATACACTCGTCGCAAGAGCTTCGGATCATGGACGCCTTCCACGACGCGGAGAAGGTCAGCGAAAAAATGGACGCCGCTTGCAAGTTCGCCGAACGACTGTTGGAACACGGCAGCGGGTTGGAGGTGTTGAGTTTGGCTCATGTCGTAGGAACGCAGCTGCTTTTGCTCATTAATAACACTCCAGAGCTCGATATCTCGGTCGGGATCACTTTCGAGACGGACGAGAAGAGGTTTGAGGCTGGCGTGAAGGAGACGTTTGGTCGCTTGAAGACGCCTGCCGAGAAAGACGCGTCTCGGAAAGCGTCTCCCATGCATTCGTCTTTCGAGAGCGACGCCTTCAGCCTGTCTGCCGATAACCCATTGCCGGCGTTGGATGTGGACTTGGCCAATAACATTCTCGCACAGTATAGCTTGGCTCAGTTAGCCGAGATGGCGGAGAGTCCGCCATCTTCGGTCACCCCGCCTCCCATCAACTTTGCCGATCTCCTGATCCCGACCGCCGAATCGGAAGTGACCACTGCCCAGTTGAACGCCATCAATAATCTCGCGGCTCTGGCGAAGATGGGATCGATTTCTCTGAGCGACAGTCACCCGGACGGTCAACTCGAGTTGGACATGCCATCCACCACATTGCCCAATCCCAGGAGCCGGGTCATCTGCCCTCCATCGCCCGGTCTGGAAAGCCTCTTGGGATCTAACTCTAGAGTCGGTAGTGTAAAATAATATTCTTCTATGACTTATTTATTGTTTAAGAAAAAAAATTATATATATATATATATATATATATATATATATATATATATATATATATATATTAATCATAATAGCTGAAAATATAGCATTATGCCCTAGCTGACATGTGATTGGTCAACAGCGCAGAGCTCATTTGCATGTAATCGATCAATCTAAGGCCCCTATATAGACGAGCCGACGCATCAAGATTAAGTTTCACCACTTTGGATCCAGCTCGTGTTTGATCGTTTGAGTGGTTGTCTTTTCTGGCCAGTAATCGCGTTTTGGGAATTTTTCGCTGTGAGCAATGATTAGCGGCGCCTGGATTTAGCAAAGCTTAGAAACGTGCCAAAATATTTTTCTGGTAACCCTACTCCGCAACCATGAAAGATTGAAAGTAAAAGTAAAGGAATTGGATCCAAAGTGATGAAACTTAATCTCGATGAGTCGGCCTGTCTATATAGCGGCTCTAGATCAATCGGGTGCCAGCTGGGCTTGTAACTGTGTCCTTAACTGCTGCTGTGCCGATCATATGTTTTTTGACATTCTCATTCAGTCTGTCTGGTTTTCTTTGAGTGTGTACTTGCAAGATGCAAGCTTTTAGTTCCTGAAAATTGTATTCGCTCATCCAAGCTGAGTGTTGCTTTTTGCACTGCTCTCTTCAGGTAGTCCACTCAACGGTCCGGTCGGGAACGGCAGTTCGTTGATAGCCCGGGGAATCCACGGCTCCATGCCCCCGCCGCCCGTGTCGAGCCCCACGCCCAGGAGCTCCTCGGTCAAGGTGAACACCATGCAGATCCGGTGCAAGTTCGGCCAGCTCGGGCCGGGCAAGAGCCAGTTCAGCTCGCCCCACGGGTTCTGCCTCGGATTGGACGAGGAGATCGTCATCGCCGACACCAACAACCACCGGATCCAGGTGTTCGAGAAGACCGGCGACTTCAAGTACCAGTTTGGCGCCGCAGGGAAGGAGGAGGGCCAATTGTGGTACCCCCGCAAGGTTTGTAGTGGAGTATTCTTCCTTGACCCGTTTATTATTTAACTAGCTTATTACCCGGCATTGCCCGGGTGCTCATTACGGGGGTGATTGTGTTCCGGTATTTTACCGGATTCCGGTATTTTCATGATCGATTCTGGTATTTTCATGTTCGAAAATTCCGGAAATAAAATATTTTTAGTTATGCTTTTATCTTCCCGCCTTCGGAATTTTTTCTCTTTTTCGAAGTTTCGATGATTTTTCCGATAATTATTAATAAAATTCATCAAATAGAAATGTTCAGATGCCATTCTATTTTTTTACTTTAATAAATTATTTTATTTGCACCTTTTTTTTATTTTGATGCTTTCATTTAAAAAATGCAATCTATTTGCATCCAATATGAGAATCGAATTTTTCTCATTTTTGATGCTTATTACCTTTAGTTAGGAGATAAATAAATGAAATATATTTTTATTTGTATTAAAAAACCATAACTTTAAAATTCTAGAGTGAAATTCTGTGTCTTTTATGAAAATCAAAATGTCAAACTGAAAAATTGAAGCTCTAATTTAAATGTGTTTGTTTATGAAAGGAAATTAATTACTACATGTTTATAATTATAAAATTAGATGTGCTGAAGTAATAGGGGCCTTGGTTTAACCCCCCCCCCCCACAAACATTTTCTCTTTAAAACTTTCAGGTATTTTTTTATGAACTCACAATCACTCCTGTTATTAACCCATTTATGCCCAGTAGCTTAAAAACGGGACGCTTTTTAGTTACTGCATACAAAAACCTGTAATGGGTATATCATTTTACTAAAGTTGTTTTTCACAAGTTAAATAGTCCTTCTTCTTGAGAAAACCAGATAGAGCCACTAGTTGGACATCAGAGTTTATTTATTGACAGCTATTTTCAGACAAATCAGTCAAGCAACGATCCAGCATGGGTAGCCACAGAAAGTAAGTTTTTTTTGCGAACTTATTTTTCATAAAATTAAACTATTTTAAAATGATTTGCTTAAAATTGATCAGAGATGCCTTCTGTAATGTTACTTTGCACAAGTAAAGTCAAGTAAGGTCGTATTTTGCTCACCTATCTGCAAAATATCCCATAAACAGGAAGTTAAATAACTTAATAAATATGGCAACGGCGAACTATTTTTAGCATAAAATGTATGCAAACCAGTCCAAGTAAGAGTTTTAAGCAAGTAAAAATTGAAAAAAATTGTTAAAAAAAACTTGGGCATAAATGGCTTTTTCTACCCGAAATAATTAACGGATCTTCTTGATTTTGGTCTCATTGGAAAGCTCGCGAGAAATAGCTTTCATCCTTTCGAGAGTTTTGGAAATTGCTTATTGATATCTTCACCAGGGAAAACAATATGGGCATTTTTAAGTTTGGAAATGTCAATTTTGGGACATAAAAATCGTCTGTACGAGCGTGGAAAGAAATTAATTAGTATAGAAGAAATCATTGACAAGAAAAAGGTGTTTCCATTTTTTTTTTATTTAAAAAGTTTTAAGCAGATAAAAATTGAAAAAAATTGTTAAAAAAAACTTGGGCATAAATGGGTTAGTACAACATAGCTCTTAGAAGTCTTTGTTTTTAACTTATTTCATGCAAAATGCAATAGGTGAGCCTTAAATTGATAATGCATTGCTAATCATCATCTTTGTTGGAAAATACTCATGTATAAATGTTAAATTTTGTCAATTTGTATTCTTAAAGGCTTATCTCTATTTCTCTATCTATTCAAAATTGAAAGGAAATGGCCATTTTCAGACAAAAAATTTGAATTTTGAGCCTTTTTAATTTTTTAAAATTTTAAAACCCCGCCTATGGGAATTCTAGTGCATCGAGGAACCTCTGTGTTAAGTTTGATAAAAATCCTACACAAACTGGATTTGTATAAAGAACGAACAAATATCTATATATACATGCATCCATTTATCTCTCTATATAAAGATGACGGGCTTTGTTTGTTTGTGCGTTTGTAACCGCTGGCCAGAAGCCCCCCACAGCACCTACAGACCTGAAACTTCGCACAAAATTCGAATGTATCCCTTCCCCCAGTAAAATGCACCTCTAATGCTGAATTCTAAATTTTGAATTAGTTCTTAAATTAATTAATTAGTGTCATTTTTGGTGTATCCGCCATAATTGAGGGGGGGGGGAACTTTCCCCCACCCCATAACAATATACATCGTTTGAAGGGGCTTTTTCTGAAAAAGAAAAATTTTGGCACGTTTCTCTCCGTTAATTAGAACAGGAGATATTAATTAATCAAATTTAATCAATTTTCAAGGCTTAACTGTACGAAAAACTGAAACACCATGTCCATTTTCCAGACAAACTGCTCTTTCTTCTTTAAATTTGCGTGTAGAGTTAAGCCTTGAAAATTGACTAAATTTGTGTAATTAATATCTTCTGTTACTTACTTAACTTGATGTCTTTTTGATTTATTTGGTGCATTGCGTTACACTTAAACAGGACTTTTAGAGAAATTAAAAAAGTCATGGAGCACATTTGAATTAAAGAATATAATAATTTTACTCTTCAGAGGGTTGGAATGAATTTAACTTTTTTCGGTTGACTTCCTTTACATTTATTGGGCAAGCATCGCCGTGCAGGTACTGCTAGTTATTGAATATAAAAGAAAAAAAAAAAAAATAGTAATTGATTTAAAGCTGAAAACATAGTATTACGTCTTAGATGACATCTGATTGGTCAGGAGCGCTAGTAACTGTATCTTTGACTGTGCTGCTGAGCTGCCCATGTGCTTTTGACATTCTCATTCAGTCAGTCTGGTTTTTGTGTGTGCACTTGCAAGAAGCAAGATTTTAGTTATTCTTCTGAAAATAAATTAGTTCAACAAAGATAAGGCTTTTTTAATACGCTTTTATTAGTTTCACATAGTGGGTTTGTCAGTATATATGTAACTCTGCATAAAAGATTAAATTCACGTTCTTTACGAACGTAAAAGTAATATATTTAATACTATTATTAATACTGAAGGCTAAACTATATCTAATATCTTTAAACGAGCAATTCTTGTATATATTTCGGATCTCGAAAATGACTCTAACGATTTTAATAAAATTTTGTATTTAGATAAAGTTTTGGTTGTTGAGTTCATCTGCATCGGCGTTTTCTCTGTAAAATTGCGAGTTTTCACAAAACCCCCCGTTTTTGTACCTTCATTAACAGCTTGAGAAGCTTTCTTTTCGCCATTTTCTGTATAATTACTATCATTGTTACTGTTTCATAGCAACCACGTTTTATTATTAACAATGGGTTTCATATTTAATCAGATCAGCACAAATTTAAATTTTATGGTATTTGGCAAACGAGTTTTGGCAACATGTTAGAATTGTTATTGTTTTTGAAATGTCAAAGAGAGTGATCAAAATAAAATTATTGTGGTGTGATTTTGATTTTATAGTGCGCAGAGTTTAAATTAGGTTTGGTGTCTTGTCCAAATAAGGTTGTGTTTTTTTTTAAATAAATTACGGCTGTTTTAAATGCGTAATTTCAGCCAAGGGCTTAAAAATGCTTTTCAAGTTTATCTGAATAAGTACATCGAACTTTAGAAAAAACAGAAACTGGTGTGAAAGCCACACTACTTCCTTTTCCGTTTAAATTCCATAATAGATGGCTTAAGTGTTAAAATAGTGCCTTGGTGTGAGCAAGATAACAACTCAAACATTTATCCCCCCCAGTTTCTCACAAATCAATGCAAAATAATGTTTTACAATGTTTCATTTTCTAAATATCGCCGAATTTTAAATTATTCAGTGAATTTTTCGCAAAAATAGAGCCAAATTGAGTACAAATAAAAAAAAAAAAAAATATTTTTCACTAAATTGGTCACCAACTCGGCGGTATGTCGCCAAGTGGTAGCGCCAAATCATATAACTTAATATGGATTGAAATTAACATTGATTTACCCCTAAAAAGGGGCAAAAGACCTTTTTGGGAACATTCAAATGTAACTGCAAGGGGAGGTACACAACTAGACGAGAGCCTACTCAGAGCCTACATACCAAACCAGAAGCTTCTACGGCTTACAGTTTTTGAGTTATGCGACACACATAGGCACATACATACGTACATACAGAAGTCACGAGGGAAATCGTCGTAATTAACTCGGGGTCGAAAAGGATTTTTCGGCTGTTTATATGTTGGTAGGTACATACGCACATGCTGATAAGTCGAAAAAACTACTCACCATTTATTCGAGGGTTAGCAAAATCAAAATTTAGACCGTAATTTGAGGGAATTTTTTTTCGTGATCACAATACTCCCTTTACTAAGTAAAAGGAAGTAAAAACACGATTTTACAAACCTCTTTTTTTTCACCGAGCGGGGCTCGGTCCCCAGGTACTTACTTGCTGATGTATTATCAGTGTTTCAGTTGTTATTATGTTGCTCTGAATAAAAGATAAAATTGACGTTCGTTGCAAATATGAAAGTAATATATTTAATACTATTGGTAATACTAAAGGCTAAACTTTTTTTTTTTTAAATTACGCCTGCCATTGTTCTTTCAAACATAAGACGTCTTGCAGTCCAGTATAAAAATGAAGTGGCCTTAGAAGGTGTGAGGGCCTGAAAGTAGTCATTGGAATGAATGTCAAATGGAGAGGGACAGCTAAAAAGATGCTTCCCCGTCATTGGAGAGGTGTTGCAAAGTACGCAGTCGGGTGAACTGGCCAGGTTGATTTTGTATAAATAGGCTTGCAAATAGTCATGACCAGTGAGAGTCCTAAAACAGGCAACTCCTTCGGCCCTGGGAAGGAGAGCGCTGCTCCTTATCCAGAAGGCAAGACCAGGATTTTCCTTCAGCCATGTTCCCGAGAGCAAAAACTGAACCATGCCTGACCTTGCCGGCAATCATTCGCCTCGCGTTTCTAAGAGGAACCGGTTGTGGAGATGGACCCACAGCCTCTTTGGCCAAGGTGTCTGCCCTTTCGTTCCCCAAGGTGCCACAATGGGCAGGGATCCACTGAAAGACGACCTTTCTTCCAGAACGCAAAAGAGAGTAGATGCACTGTTTGCACTCAAGCTCAAGTTGAGAGGGGTATAAATTATACTCAGAAATGACATGAATCGCAACCTGAGAATCAACAAAGATAACAATGCTTTGTACGGCTGGTTCACCAATAGCTCTGATGGCCATAAATATTGCATTCATCTCCCCATCAAAATTATCCGCCCAAGTGTCAAGAGGTTCTTGAAGACTGAAAAATTTGGAGTAAACGCCGGCACCAGCTCTACCAGCAGGAGGAGTGGCTGAACCGTCAGTATAAACCCGTAACCATTCCCGATAAGGGTATCTCTCGTGTACGGTGGCCAAGGCAATGGAATACAATTCAGTCTGGTGAGAGTCTGACTTCCGGACAGGCTGTAACGAATCTGGCATTAGCATATTTCGAAAGGCCAGGAAAAATAGACGGTCTGTAAATACACAGTCTGGAGTTGGAGACCTCAAAGTCCTCTACAAGTTTTTGGCGCTCCAAAAGAAAGGAGTGTTGAGATTTAAGTCTTGTAGGAGATGTCTCTCTCTTGTCTACGTCTTAACTCTTGTGTATAATCGGGCCAGAAATGCTCCTTTCTCAGCAATTTCTCAGCAAGAGAAAGAGCAGCATTGATTCTTCTGTCAGATAAATTAAAAACTTCTGTCTGAAGCTGCATAGCAGGAATAGGGGTTGACACCGCAGCCCCAGTGCTTTATTTTGAACCAGGTCGAGTTTTGAAAGTGCGCTATCTGAGGCAGTGACAAGAACCCCTGAGCCATACTCCAACACAGGTTTAATGTAAGATGTAAATGTGGATGAAAGAACACTTTGAGAGGACCCCCACTTAATTCCAGCTAGACGTTGTAGAAGACTAAGGCGACCTACCACTTTATCAGTCACTTTGTTAATATACAGGGTGGTTATAAATTAACAGGAGGTGTTTGGAGCCCTCTAGCTCACGAACTACTGGGCGAAATATTAGCCAAATTTCGTGAGCGTGCATATTAGACCATGGGATTTTGATTTCTGGAATAAAAAAATTAGTTTGAAACATCACCACCAGGGGAAAATTTTTCGCTTTAAAAGTGTATTACACTGAATATCATGAATTAAACTTGAAAAGATACTGTATAAATAATCAATTTCGCAGCGTGTTTTGCGGGAACATTTCTCTGATAGCAGAATTATTAGTCGCTCATTTCCCACGGTATGGCCCCCAAGGTCGCCCGATCTCAATCCATGCGATTTTTGTTGTGGGGATGTCTGAAAAGTGTAGTGTATCAAAGAAACATTTCTGATATCGCAAGTTTAAAAGATATGATAATTTTAAAAGTTAGAGAAATCCATTCTGATTTCTTACGAGCTGCCGTAGAAAATGTTGTGCATCGTATGCAGTTCTTACAACTTTACAATGGCGATCATATCGAACCGCATTTGTGACAAAAAAAAGTCATTTTTGCAAATAAAATGGATGCATATTTTGTCAGTAGCAATTATTTTTTCGATAATCAGAATAATATACTTTTACAGCGTCAATTTCCCCCTGGTGGTGATTTTTCAAACTAATTTTTTTTTTAATTCCAGAAATCAAAATCCCATGGTCTAATATGCACACTCACGAACTTTGGCAATGTTTCGCCCAGTAGTTCGTGAGCTAGAGGGCTCCAAACACCTCCTGTTAATTTATAACCACCCTGTATTTATTCCAAGTTAGTCTAGTGTTAAGAGTGCCCAAGTAGGTAGCACAATCAGTTCGATCCAAAGCATTGTTGTTGTGCACTAAGTTAACATCAAAAGCTTTGGTACTAAGAGGGAAAAGTTCGAAATTTGTCTTTTCCGGGTTAACTTTGAATTCATTGTCCAGGTTTCCAGCGCCTCCAATGCCAAATTTAGTGTTTTCTCCAACATGGGGGTGTCAGAGCCAGTAGACCAGATAACAAGATCATCAGCATACAACAGTGACTCAGTCCCTGGAACAGTCCCTTTAATAAAACAAAGGCTAAACTATATTACATAAACAATATTTCTTATATTACATGTTGATATATTTATTATAAGTGCATCTAAAAGCGTATTTTTTAGTTTTTTAAACTAATTTAAAGCTTATTTACAAATATAAAAGTTATGTGTTTAATACTATTATTAATACTAAAGGCTAAACTATTACATGTTGATGCATTATAAGTGTTTCAGTTGTTTGATAAATATAAAAGCAACATATTTAATGCTGTTATTAATACTAAAGGCTAAAAGCTATGTTACGTGTTGATGCATCACCCAATTTCAATCTGATTAGCTCCAAGAGCGTATTTTTTAGTTTTCCGAATCGTAATCCGTGGATTATTCGCGTCTTTTCTGTCCAAGGTCGCCGTGATCCGCAGCTCGGGCAAGTTCGTCGTCTGCGACCGGGGCAGCGAGCGGTCGCGGATGCAGATCTTCGGCAAGGGCGGCGACTTCCTCAGGAAGATCGCCATCCGCTACATCGACATCGTGGCCGGCCTGGCCGTCACCGGGGAGGGCAGCATCGTGGCCGTGGACAGCGTCGCGCCCACGGTCTTCGTCATCTCGCAGGCCGGCGACCTGCTGCACTGGTTCGACTGCAGCGGCCACATGCGGGAGCCCTCGGACATCGCCGTGTCCGGCCGGGAGTTCTACGTCTGCGACTTCAAGGGCCACTGCGTGACCGTCTTCTCGGAGAGGGGCCAGTTCCTGCGCAGGATCGGCGGCGAGAACGTCACCAACTTCCCCAACGGGATCGACATCGGCGACGCCGGGGACGTCCTGGTGGGCGACAGCCACGGCAACCGGTTCCACATCGTCGTCTTCACCAAGCAGGGGGCCCTGGTGTCGGAGTTCGAGTGTCCCTACGTCAAAGTGAGCCGCTGCTGCGGCCTGAAGATAACGTCCGAAGGCTACGTGGTCACGCTGGCCAAGAACAACCACCACGCTTTGGTTTTGAACACTTTGTACATCGTGTGAAGTGTGTACCGCGAAGCCAGACTGTGGATTAACGAGTCCCATAATGACTCATTTGCAGGAGAGCTTGAAAATAAATTTCGGTGCTTACGTATTGACTCCACCGCAGTTACAGATTTGGCGATTTTTTTCGGCGTTTGTTGTTTGCACAAGCACGTTATTATATAAAACCGCCAAAAAAACCACAAAGTTTGTTTTTACTGCCAAATCCGTAGCTGCGGTGGAGTGTCCTTACGTCGAAGTGAGTCGTTGTTGTGGCTTAAAGATAACTTCATGCTTTAGTTTTGAATAGTTGTACATTGTGTAAAGTCTGTACCTCGAAGTCGGACTGTGGCTTCACGAGTCCGATAATCACTCATTTGCAGGAGAGCTCAAAAATAAATTTCGGTACTTACGTATTTACTCCACCGCAGTTATGGATTTGGCGATTTTTTTTTGGCTAGTTTTTTGGCGTTTGTTGTTTGCACGAGTATGTTAATTTATAAAACCGCCAAAAAGGCCTGCCAAATAAACCACCAAGTTTGTTTTTACTGCCAAATCTGTAGTTGCGGTGGAGGGTCCTTACGTCAAAGTGAGTCGTCGTTGTGGCCTAAAGATAACTTCGGAAGGTTACGCTGGCCAAGAATAACAATCATGCATTGGTTTTGAATACTTTGTACATTGTATAAAATCTGTATCTCGAAGCCAGACTAGCGTAACAAGTACCATAATCACTATACTCACTACTTTTCAGGAGAGCTTAGAAACAATTTTCGGTACTTGCGTATCAACTCCACTGCAGCTACAGATTTTGCGGTTGAAACAGATTTGGCAGATTTTTTGCCAAAAAAAAACCGGAAATAACCATCATGCTTTAGTTTTCAATACTTTGTTCATTATGTCAAATATGTTACAACCAGATTAGCGTAACAAGTACCATAATCACTACGCGGGGTAGGAGAGCTTTTTGGTACTTGCGTATTAACTCCATTGCAGCTACAGATTTGGCGGTTGTTGTTTGCACGAGCACATAGTTAAATAAACCGCCCAGTTCATTTTCACCGCCAAATCTGTAGCTGCGGTTAAGTTAAACGTAAGTACCCAATTTTCTTGTTCGTACGAAGACGCTCTTTTACGCTGGTAAAAAATTATAACGGAAATTATTTCACTAAATTCCGCTGTTATTTCTCGACGTGGACCAAGATTCTACACTCAGTTTAGCAATTACTTGAAAATCGTGATTTTTGGACCAAGTCTGCCTCAGAGATGCAGAAATTGCATTTTCTGTAGACTACCTGTGGCTTTTGCGTGGGTAGCATTACTTATTTGAGAGCATTTAAGTGTGTTATGTTTAATGAATGGCAAGATTGTAGCGACAGGATTTAAAAAGCCATATCTTGACTGTCAAGTATCCCAATTGCATTAATACAGTAATACATCGTTTATAGACCTTTTACCTTTATCCATCGTTTTCCTAAGGGCATATATAGGGGGTATAGTGATAATACATAGGAGTAAAAGTATGTCATTTTCATAATCGTTGAAAAAGGTTGTGACTGTTTTGGGTCAAGCAATACTGAGAAAAAAAATTTTTAATGCAATGAAAGTTTTTTAATGATCAAAGTCATCGTATTTCAAACTGCGGTGCAATAAGGTTCATACCGTACCGAGTACTCGTCCAAATTTCACTCGGTACGCCTCTATTTTACTAGTTGCATTAACGTTTCAATGACGCATAAACAATGCTTTACTGTATTAGACTACGAGGTTGCTATGAAGTCGTTGATCTCATGAAAAGTGTAGTGAGGTATTTTGTAGTTGGGTTCTTATTTTTACAGCTAATTTTATGGTTAATAATCTGTAAAATTGCTAGTTTAAGTTTATTACAGTGCATTTTAGTTTTAAACTGGAACTCTCTTTCCAGTATTAGACTGTAAAAAGAACAGTTATTTTTTGCAGTGCTGTGTACAACTTTCGATAAAAGTACAGTACACTCTCAGTACCTCAAACTCTGATATCTCGAAAACTTTGATGTGACGAAAAATTACTTTTTCACCTTGCTTTTACGCAGTTATCTTTTGTTATTTTTCATTTTTATGTCAGAGTTTTTGATCCAAGCCTTGTTTGGTCAAAAAAATTTCTGAAGTCAAAAAAAAAAAAAAAAAAAATTTTTGTTTTGAGAAATCTTTTCAGAATTCCCAAATTTTGACTTATCGCCATTTTGGTGGCAAATCGCTAAGTTGGCGATGAATTTAGGGGAAAAAAATCATTTTCAAAGTTTGGCTCTTAATTTGGATTAACCCCCAATTTTAAAGAGATTTATCTTTTTTTTCTCTCTCTTTTTGGGGTTAATCTCTTGGTGATATATTGCCAAACTTGCGGCAGTCAAGTTTTTGGTGTTCAGTTTGGCGATATGTCGCCAAGTTTGGCGATTTTATTTCGACTTTTTGCTACATTTGGTGATATTTTGCAAATAATCCACTGAATGGTGTTAAAATTGGCGATATTTAGAAGAAAAATCATTGTAAAACATTTTTTTTTTAATTGATTCACAACAAACTAGGAATGTAAATGTTTGGATTGATGAAATAACAATTCTCACTCTAAAGCACTATTTTAACACTTAGGCACCGAAATTTTAACATAAAAGAAAGCAGTGGGCTCCGTGCCAGATTTTTTTCGAACTATCAGTATATGTTTCCCCCTTATTTACAGCCATCGTAACTAAATTTTAGAACATTATTTTATTTTATTTACAACCTTGCTATTTCAAAAACTCGATACCTAGATTTTTTTTGACTTCCCTTCAACTTTGATATCCGGAGTGTACTGTACATCGTGTAGTTCTTAGTTTGGCATTGTTTTACACTTTGTCGTTTCAATATGACTTGTGAGAATTATATTTACACATCTATGAATTAGCCTGTGATATATATTATACATATATATATAACACCTAAAATTTACAACACAATTGCTCACACTATTTGTGGCAATGATCCGTTAGCCGAGCGCAAGCGAAAAATCGCCGAATAATGTATCGCTAAATGATATAGAATTCCGCCAAATTTCTCACAACCGTATTTGTTTACGTTCAGGGGTGCTCTAGCTTATTGGTGCAAATCCCCCCCCCCCCTCATTTTCACAACCCTCTTGTGCTTTTTATCTTTATTTTTACCCCTTTTTTATTTTACTTTATTTTTTTAAGTATTATTTATCTATTTTTTAAATATTATTTTTTTTCTACATTAATTTTTTAAAAGTACTAATTATACGCGGAATAGAATCGCCTTTTTATCCTTCCAGACATTCCAAACACACACACAAAATATAATAAAGAAATAATTTAAATTCAAAAAATAAATGAATGAATAATTTAAATTTAAAAAAATCAGTAAATAATTTAACTCAAAAAATAAATTAATAAATAATTTAAATAAATGAATAAAATAGTTAAAAAAAATCCCCTCCCCCCAAAAATTTTGATGCACTATAATCTTCCCCTTGTGGGCACCCCTACTACCGTTGAGCGAACTTTTGTTCTCTTGCCAGACGTGTCGTTGGCTTTGCTTGGCGATTTTTGTTTTTTCGCTTGCGCCCGAATAACGGATGAGTACCGTTGTTTCAAATTCTCTTTTAACGCTTTTCAAATTGTTATTTAAAGATTGTTGGACAAAGTTATTTCGTAGAGTAGCAATCTTGGTATTGTTTCGCTTTGTTGATATATCTACTTAGTGCGCATGATTAACTCTTGCTTGTACTTAACCTTTTGGGTCGGGCCGTTCGTATAGAAATTTTTTCTTTCGACCCAGGTAGTGCGATAGTTAAAGCACAGATTTCTTTTCCATTGAAAAGAGAAGGTATAAACTGTCGTACCAGACGTATGAACCCTTGAAAAAATCCCCGGCTCCAAAGGGTTGGAGTGAACATTTAAACCCCGTCCTCTAAAAAAGAAGACTTATGGTACTGCCCGGTTCCTAAGGTTAATGTACTGATGCTTGTACTTAAATCTGAAACTCATACCTGCCAACTTTTAGGGATTAAGTGTAAAATTTACGCATTTTGGTTGTTTTTTACACCTTGACGCATCAGTCCCGAATTTTTACAGTTCGAAATTCAATTGCATCTGCCTCTGTAAAAGTCTCTCGATTTGGTTTTTGCTGTGGAATTTTGCCAGGATTCGCTAAAGTGGGCGCAGCCCCAAAAAAAAACCCACCCGGGTTTTATCAGGCTTGAAAAATCACACTTGAAAAAGCCAACTATCTCGACAAACTGGGTTTTTTCAAAATTTATTGTATATTGAAAACATTTGTTTCAGAAATAAACTAAATATTATGAATATTTTGATGCATACTAAGCGTAGAAATTGAGATATTGATCATTTTAGTTATAATATTAAATTTGCTACAATGTTTAGTCTTGGTCAGTACATGGTCCAGAAATTTAAAATTTTGTAAAAGTTGGAAATGTGAGTTACTTAAATTCAGGCCTTTTTCATTGTTTTTAGAACTTCATAAAATTTTGCAGTCATATGTTTTTTTTGTTTAAATGTTAAATATTTGAGCCTTATTAAACCTTTGCATTTGAATTTTTACAACATTCTTAACTTTGTGTTCTGAACCTTGAGTAAAACAGTTTTACTGATGCCTTTTCCAAAAAGTTGGCATGTGTGGTATAGTTATCAGTTTTTTTTGTTTTGTTATGATTATCCTTTGATCTTCCAAAACGAAGAAGATATTCTTTTTTATTGTAGTTATATTTGTGCATCTGTTTACGAATACTTCGTAATTGACTTTATATGACTGCTGAAAAAAATCAAGGCAGCAGTAGGTCTTCTATTAAGATTGTATTTTTTGAATTATCGTCCTAATCTTGGCGATGTTAAATTGGCTGGAAATATGCTAGTTGTGCCAACCTGTGTAAGAAATATAAGAGTACCTTCATATTAACTCCACTGCAGCTACAGATTTGGCGGTTTTTCAATAAATTTGGCGATTTAATTGGTCATTTTTTTTTGGCAGTGGTTGTTTGCACTTGCATGCAGTTGTCTAAAACTGCCAATAAAGACGCCAAATAAACCGCCAAATCTGCTTTAACGCCAAATTTGTAGCTGCGGCGGAGTTAATACGTGAGTACCGAAACAAAAACTTAAATCTAGGCATCAGGTTGGCGCCTAATATAAGTTTCTTAGTGTCAAAACGAACAACTTAAGTGCCAATATTAATGAATGGAGTATATATAAGTACAAATTAACAGAAAAACAATCATAAAGAGACTGATAATATGTCCTGCTGTATGCTACGCAGCGCACTGCCTATAGCATATTTGTAAAATATGCAAAAGAAAATAATTGCATTTGAAAATTCGTGCCTAGCACCAGTCTCAAGTAAATGTTCAATGTGTTCTAAAACTTAAGGGGTCGAATTCAGTACCTAGGATTAGATATCCAGACATCAAATCCAAATATTTGGTTGCAAAATGTGACTAATGACCATGGGCGCTAAAAAACTAATAATAAATTAACGATTTTTTGGTTCTTGCATATTAACTCCACAGCTTTGGTGGTTAAAATAGATTGGCACTTTATTTGGTGGAGTTTTTTTTTTTTTGGCGCAAAATGCCTCTTAAAAACCATGGACCACCCCAAAAAATAGCAATAATAATGAATTCATGATTTTTTCAGTAAAAAAATTTGTTTTAGTGATTTTTTCATGTAAAAAGTTTTATGTTAATTTTTTTAGTAAAAATTTTTTTTTGCAAAAAACATTTATTTTTGCTAATTTATTCGTCTTTTTTTACAGGTTTTTCTTTCTTTTTTTTTCTCATTTTTTTTAATTAATTTTTTTTTCTTATTTTTGTTCGTATTTCTTTTTTTTTTTTTTTAATTTCGTTTGTTAATTTTTTTAGTAAAAGATTTTTCTGTTAATTTTTTAGTAAAATATTTTTTTTTGTTTGCAAAATACATTGTTTTTGCTAATTTATTTTTGAAAAAAAAGTTTTTTTTTTCATATTTTTTCAGTGAAAAAAAATGTGCTAATTTTTTTTACAGAAAATGTCTTAATTTTTTTAGTGGAAACTTTTATTTTCTCAGAATTTCTTTTTTATATAGTTTAGGTGCACCCCCGTCACTTTTAATTATGATTCTCCTGGCATCCATGCTAACAACTGTTTATTGTTAACACTGGAGCCAACACCATGTGCCTTGCTGTTTTCAGTGTTTGATTGAAGAGAAAACTAATCTGAAATAAAAAGAAAACAAGAAAAGTATTGTTATATAAAACAGGGCCGTATTTGAGGACTGGGTTTTTAGGGTTCAAACCCCCTCTGAAATTTTTCAAAACTATTACAAAAATGCTTTTCATAGTTTCTCACTAAAAAGAAATAGTATTACTATTTTATTTAAATTTTCTTGTTGACTTTGAAACTGCATTGGAAAAATGACATTATCAAAATTGAATAATTGTACAAATGAAGTGTTTTTCCGCAGTATGTATTTTTATGGTAGTTATTGCAAACATAATTTCTTAACCATACACCTTTCCCTTTGTATTTTTAATACCACTAAAAAATATATTTCTTCAAATTTATAAGTACCAAACTCTATATTTAACACATCTTTTGAGCTTTTGGATCCGGGCTGTTTATAAAGAAATTTGTCTTTCGACCCAGGTGGTACGACAGTTAAACCACAGCTTTCTTTTCATTGAAAAGAGAAGGTCGTACCAACAAATGAAACCTTGAAAAAATCTCCGGCTCCAAAGGGTTCGAGTGAAAATTTTAACCCCATCCTCTAAACTAGACGAGACTTACGGTACAACATGTCTACCGCCCGGTTCCAAAGGGTTAAGAGTTCTTTCGGTAGAAATTTAAAAAATATTCCTTCGAATGCGCGAAAATGAGAAAAGTCATCTATCCATATTTTTTTTTTCCTTCATTGAAAGTTGAGTCTTTATTTTTACATTTTTCATGTTAATACCCTTTTAACATCTGTTGTAACAAAAATCACCAGAATATAGAACATGAAATCAAATTTCATTGAATTTGTAGATTTCACAAGAAATAAGTTTGGCAAAACCCTTCCCGAAACTGCGGCCCTGATATAAAATATACTTTTTTGACAAATTTGAATTCGCTCCATTCGACATTCATATGTAAATGAGGGAAATGGAGTCCATATATTTTCTGAACAAACTTTTATGCACAATATGTGAGATAACATCAAAATGTGTTTGGGTGCATTTTGTCACATTCTCGCTGTTCCAAAATGTGCTGAACTGTTTTAAGCTTGCCAACGAAATGTTTATGTTCTGCTTATAGTCCAAGAGCGACAAAGAACAAGAATTTTAAGATGTCTGGCTCTTTAATATATCTTTCCCTTTGTACTCCTGAGCATCATGCGGGGTTTTACTGATAAAATTGGTGATTTTTAAGTCAGGGGTGTCCATCCCCCACCCATGCTCAATGGTGCAAGTCCCCCCCCCCCCATTTTTTCACAACCCCCTTGTGCTTTTTATTTTTGACCTTTTTTGCTTTATTTTTTTAATATTATTTATTTTTAATATAATTTATTTATTTTTTTAAATATTATTTATTTATTTATTTTAATTATTAACTATTTTTTTATATATTATTATTTTTTTAAAAGTACTTGTTATGCGCAAAATAGAATCACTTTTTTTCTCTTCCAGTCATTCCAAGCACACACACACACAAAATAAATAAAAAAATAATAATAAAAAAATAAATTAATGCATAATTTTTATTTAAAAAAATCAGTAAATAATTTAAATTAAAAAAATAAGTTAATAAATAATTTAAATAAATTCAAATAAGTTTTAAAAAATCCCCCCCCCCCATTGCACAACTTGCACCATAATCCCCCTCCCTCCCGTGGACACCCCTGTTTTAAATTACTTTAAGGCAATTCCATGTCAAAGCAATCGTGAAAAAAAAAAGTTCATGACCTTCCGATTTTAACAAAATTTGGTGCGAGGGGTGCATATGCCAACAAAAGCAATCCTGCAAATTTTTAGATTTCTAGTTTAAAAATTGTACGAAATATAGAGCTGTTTGAAAACTTTTCAAAGTTTTTCATGCAAATGACTAACTTCTCTTCGAGTCATAGTAGAATAAAAAGTAGAAAATCATTTTACAGGCAAAAAACAGAGCTTTCCATTGATATATTACATGGGACTTTCTGACGACAAGTTAAAGCTCCTAATTGCCCCAAAATGGTTTAAAAATCACTATTTTCACTAGCAAAAATGTGATGCGCAATAAAAAATAATCACTCTCGGCCGTTAGACACCTCGCATGCTGCTCAGAAAGATATAATAGAGATATATTAAAGAGGGAAAGATATATTGAAGAGCCAGACATCTTAAAATTCTTTCTCGAAAACATAGAAGGCTCTTAGACAATTATTATTCTATGAGCATTATGTTTCTTTTTTTATGTGTTATTTTGAAAACCATTTTCATATACAATTGTATTTATATTTACGTTATTTCTTTTCTTTTTCTGTATGTGACCTTTTGACTGTGAACTAAATGCTTATGTAATTGCTTATTGTACGAGCATTTTGTGATTTAGAAACCATTTTCATATACAATTGTAATTAACATGTTATTTTTTCGTTTGGCATTATTGATTTTTTTTTTATAATGAACTAAATGCTTAGGTAATTGTCTTTTAGTATTTGAGCATTTTGTGAGTTAATTTTTTTGTGATTTTAAAAACAATTTTCATATACAATTGTATTTACTATCTACGTTTTTTTTTTCCCTTTTCGTTTAATTGATCTTATGATTATGAACTAAATGCTTAGTACATTATAAGAACATTTTGTATATTTTTTTAAAACCATTTTCACATACAATTGTATTTAATATTTATATTCTTTTTTTCTCCTTTGTTTGATCTTTTGATTTTGAACAAAATACTTATGTAATTGTTTCTTATTTGAACATTTTTTTGTTACTTTGAAAACTATTTTCTTACACAATTGTATTGACGTTATTTTTTCTTTTTATACAATTGATTTTTCTTTTTCATAATAATGCTTATGTAATTTTTTATTATGTGAGCATTTTATGGATTTATTTTTTTGATTTTGAAAACCATTTTCATATACAATTGTATTTACTATTTACGTTTTTTTTCCCTTTTCGTTTAATTGATCTTATGATTATAAACTGAATGCTTAGTATATTAAATGAGCATTTTGTATATTTAAAAAAAAAATTTCATATACAATTGTACACTAGGTGGCCAAAAGTATCCGGACACTTTCAAAAATTTACATTTTTAGATATAACTCGAGAAATAAGTGATCAATTGTTCTTTAACTTTAGTCATACAAAATATAGTCTTCACCGAACATTTCCAAGTTGAAATTAAATTACCCTTGCATTTGGGGGACGATAAGAAGGGGGGTCGAAAGAAAAACCGCTTTTTGACCATAACGCTTTGAAAATAGCTCGGAATAAGCTATGCATTTCAGTAATTAATTAGCATACTATGTATAATTACTGTACAAATTCAAATGAACGTACCACTCTTACTTCCGAAGATATGAAACATTTTTTAAAAAACGGCAATTTTATTTGAAGGGTTTTTGCTCATAACACGCAGAGTTTTTGATCAAACCTTATCAAAACTTCAGGAAAGATGACAAAATACAAGAGAAAGAACATACTAAAACGGTTTTTAAAAATATTAAAAATCCGATGAGATATGAACGTTAAAAGGAAATAATTTTGCATGGCGCATGCGCGAAAGATAGAAATTTATAACTACAAAAATATTGTAGCCTGGTGTATACTGCATCTTATAAAAAAAGTCCCAGTTGAATATCGTAAAAATTGAAAAAGATATCAGCGATCTAGTGAGCTGTAATTCATTCATTTGCAGTGAATTCATAAATGGAGAGGGGTTGTTCACAAATAGTGTGGGGACAATCGAGCATATTTTTCAATGTTAAATTGTATACTGTTCAAAAATTTATATTTGGCATAGAAGTCACATTTCGCCCATTCGGCCAAAAAGACCTTATAAGTAGGTGGCCAAAAGTATCCGGAGACCCCCTGAAACGTTGGTTTTGAACGATGACGAAATAACCTTTATTTTAAACATAGCTCTTTGTGGACAGACCCTCACTATGTATGTATTGTCTGCGAATAAATGAAATACAGCTCACTAGATCGCTGATATCTTTTTCAATTTTCATGATATTCAACTGGAACTTTTTTTATAAGATGCAGTATATACCAGGCTACAATATTTTTGTAGTTATAAATTTCTGTCGTTCGCGCATGCGCCGTGAAATTTTTTTCCCTTTTAACGTTCATATCTCATCGGATTTTTAATATTTTTAAAAACCGTTTTAGTATGTTCTTTCTCTTGTATTTTGTCATCTTTCCTGAAGTTTTGATAAGGTTTGATCAAAAACTCTGCGTGTTATGAGCAAAAACCCTTCAAATAAAATTGCCGTTTTTTAAAAAATGTTTCATATCTTCGGAAGTAAGAGTGGTACGTTCATTTGAATTTGTACAGTAATTATACATAGTATGCTAATTAATTACTGAAATGCATAGCTTATTCCGAGCTATTTTCAAAGCGTTATGGTCAAAAAGCGGTTTTTCTTTCGACCCCCCTTCTTATCGTCCCCCAAATGCAAGGGTAATTTAATTTCAACTTGGAAATGTTCGGTGAAGCCTATATTTTGTATGACTAAAGTTAAAGAACAATTGATCACTTATTTCTCCAGCTATATGTAAAAATGTGAATTTTTGAAAGTGTCCGGATACTTTTGGCCACCTAGTGTATTTAATATACATCGTTTTTTTCCCTATGTTTGATCTATTGATTTTGAACAAAATGCTTATGTAATTGTTTATTATTTGAACATTATTTTGTTATTTTCAAAAACTTTTTCATATACAATTGTATTTACATTATTTTTTCTTTTCATATAATTGATTTTTTAGTGAACTAAGTGCTGATGTAATTTTTTGTTACATGAGCATTTTTTGGTTTATTTTATTTTTTTATTTTGAAAACCATTTTCACATACAATTGTATCTAATGTTTACGTTTTTTTTCTTTTTCTTTGTTCGATCTTTTGATTATGAACTAAATGCTTTTGTAATTGTTTATTATGGGAGTATTTTATATACTTATTTTTTGAAAACCAGTTTCATATACAATTGTATTTAATATTTACATTGTTTTTTCTCCTTTGTTTGATCATTTGATTTTGAACTAAATGCTTAGGTAATTGTTTATTGTTTGAAAAAATTTTTTTTTTGTTATTTTGAAAGCCATTTTCATATACAATTGTATTTACCTAATTTTTTCTTTTCATACTATTGATTTTTTTTTAATTTTATTATTATGAACTAAATGCTCATGTAATTGTTTATATTATGGGCATTTTGTGGGCTTATTTTATTTAATTTTTTTTCTTGATTTTGAAAACCATTTAATGTACAATTGTATGTTATATTTTATTTTTTTTCCTTCATTTAATCCTTTGATTATATTTACATTTTACCTGCTTATTTTCATAATCATTTGAAAACTATTTTCATATACAATTGTATTTTATATTAACGTCATTTTTTATATTTTCCTTTATTAGATCTTTTGATTCCAGATGTGACCTGGCATACATAAAAAAATAAATACATGTTTTGCTATATTGTTTTGCATTTTACGAATTATCTTAACGTTACCAATTTCAGTCGTCAGTGGGGAAAGAAGTTTCTCAAAGTTAAAATAACAAAAAACTATCTCTGGTCTAAAATATTACAGGAAAGACTAGGCAGTCTAGCCACTTTGTTTATTGAAAAAATATCGATACGGACACCATTTTGAAAGATTTCGCTAAAATGAAAGCAAGAAGAATGGCTTTATAAGCACATTTTGTAAGAATTTTTATTTTATTATGAAGTTACTTGGAAAGGTTGTTTTAAGAAAATGATATGTTACTGTAATTTACCATTTTTTACATGATAGGTTTTATAATATACTGTCGGCCCCGCTTAAAACGAATACTGTCGGTTCCAAGAAATATTATTTGATTAAGCGGGGATCTTTAACATTACGTCTATGGCATCGGTTTCGAGATATTTTATTCGTATAAGCAGGGTATTCGTTTATCCGTTACCCGATTAAGCAGCGACGACAGTACTGCTATTTTTTATTTTTTACAATCACTGATTTTAATTAAAAAAATTATTATCATAATGCAAGTAAATATTCTAGTTCATTTTTAATAATAGTCTTGGTCAATCATGTGTGCTTGGGAAAAAAAACGGTGAGGGGGGGGGGGTAGTAATTCTCTGCTTGTACGATGTTTTTACATTGAGCCGGCCCTGTTTCCATGCAAAACTTTCAGCCAGTAACTGAATCATGTCCCCCCTGACTCTCCATTCCTCAAGACTATAATACATGTAAGCACTCTAAGCCTGGAAGCATACTGTAAATTAGAAAGCCCATTAACTCACCTTATAGCCCTCCTTTGAATCCTTTTCAATCAATTAGTATCTTTCTTAAGGTAAGGAGACCAAAACTGAACAGCATACTCCAAATGAGGCCTTACAGAACCTTATATATACAGGTAGGAGAACCTTCTTGGATTCGTTTGCTATAGATGCTGAAATAAAATGGAAAAATAATTTCTAGCCTGTTCAGTAGATGCAATAGCTTGCTGATGCATCTATTGAACCAGCTGGAAATATTTTTTCATTTTAAGTGTCTCTGCTGTCCCATTTTTCACTACTCTGTTCTGTTCCTCTTAACGGAGGCTTCTCTTACGAATAAATCGAATTCTATAACACAAAGAAAGGGAAGTACCGTCGAGGGGAGGGGGGAATTATCAGTAATTCTTCTTAGGCGAGTTCGAATTTACGACGTTCCACCGCAACACCGAATTTAAGACTTTGTTGCCATGTGCAAGATAACTGTCAGAGCAAGAGCTGACCACCGCTTGGATTCAATAATGTGTATAGGAGAGAAGAGACTCTACTTTTATTTCTCTCAGCTGAAAACTGCGCCTTGACGCTTAATGAAAAGTAGTGAACAGTCGGCGGCAAGTCCGTACGTGTAGAAACAGTTCTATTCTAGTTTTTTATGTTTTTGAAATGTCTTTTTTCATGTCTTTCGGTTCGAGTGCAATATTTACACTTCAAATGAACATTATTCTCTGAAGTGTTAACATATTCTTCAACAGGATGCTCTGATCTTCCCTGGGAAGGGAAAAGCAGGTGAGGATATTTTACATGCAGGGTTCAGAAATATCCGATGTTTTGATGTATATATATGTTGGATATTTTGATATGCAGTGGAACCTCGGTCACTTGACATCCCACGGGACTTCGAAAGTAGTCGAGTTGAGCGGGCGTCAATTTACCGACGTTCTATAACATTAAATATTGAAGTGTTTCATGGGCGCTCATATGCGAAATTTTAGAGGGGGCTCAGATAGTTTCCTCATAATTTAGTCAAAAGATCTATAACTTTTGTATATATATATATATATATATATATATATATATATCCACAGAAATAGGGAACTAATGACCAATTTTTCAAAATCATTTTTTTCTCACAAATTAGATATCATTTTAAAGCTTATCAGTTGCAGTATAAGAAAATAATACAAATTATCAAAAGAATTTAATCCTTTAAGAGTTACAAGACTTTAAACAAAGGTATAATGGACATGCTGCCACAACTCATTTTTTGATTACTTGTTGAACTTAGTATTTTAAACTATAATTGCAATATTTTTCAAATTATAACTGTTTCAGATGCTTTCCACAACACTGTAGAACAAATGTAGCACAAAGAATGAAACTTGAATTCCTTTTTTTTTCCTGCAGAAGCCCATTTATAACAGGCACTTTGAGGAACTTACGTCCAACACCAAATTACGTAAATGTTTGTGCTGTATAAAATTGGATGGAATATTTTGCAAAACATTTTACCTGCAAATAAGAACATCAGTTACTGTTGAAAATGTGCAATCCAATCAAAATTGAAAGCAATACTGCCGTGCTAAGCGCAGTTGTGGTATCTGCAGGTGATATGTGTGTGTTTCTTGATTTACTAAGAATATGAAAGTTCTAGACTGGTTGCAATTTACTCTGACTTAATTGTTATTGAGATTTAATAAACACATTTTGACTGCTTACAGTGCATGTATGTGTGTCGCAAAGCCGTATCCAGAAAAATTATTCTTGGAGGGCCCATTTCTCACATTTACTAAACACACGTTTCTGTGTGTTATGAGTCTTATCTTACTGATTCTCCCTCCCCTTGCTGTTTTTGTGCGTGTGTTTTTTAAAAAATATTTTTGTTAATTGGTCGACTGACCAAGGGCGTATATAAGGGGTGAGCCCGGGCCCATCCCAAAATCAGTAACAAAAATTAAGTCAAGCATCGCGGCTCCTCTACTTCTATTTTTGAAAATTTAGAGAAGATGCTTCCTCCTCCTCCCTAAAAGTTTCCAAAGGGAATCTGGATTTGAGTTTTTAAAACTAAACTATCGTAAACCTCTGAGGGGTGGAGGGTGGTTCCCCGATCCTCGAAAACTTCCCTTTCTAAAATAGCCTTAAATTGACTAATTTAAAATTTCGGGAGGCCCTTCTGCTCTATCATTACGAAACGTGACCTCTAAAGTGCAGGTGTTGAACCTCAAATAACTTAAAATCGAGTATTTCAATCTTGAGAGAGTTTCAGAAAGTTAATGGGAGAAAAGCCCAAACGCAGGGTTGCCACAGGATACGTAAATTGGACTTTTTGGGACACAAGGTGACTTTAGCTACTTTTTTATGCAAAAACAGGCCAAAAAGCTACTTTTCTTCACTGAATCTGCTTTTTTGGAGACTTTTTCCCCCCAACGTTAGTTTTCTTTTGAAACACCTGGAGATTTTCTTTCACTCATGGTTTTAAATCATTTCCATTTCAAGAATAAAACCTTCCCTAAATGACGTTATGGGCTGCACCAATCAACAAGTTGGGCTTGGCTTAAGTGATACGAAAACGAAAGTCGATCTTGTGTGGAACTGATTTGCATACTTCGTACTTTACCGACATCTGAGCTTTTCCGGAAGCTGAAACCTTATACAGTGCAGATCTTTGCAGCAACCTCGACTGGGCACAGGGCAGCTACAGTGCGATGCAATACTTTAGACAAAATGCAAATATATGAATAAAAAAAAACTATTCAGCGAAATGCTTTCAAATTTCTACTGCAGGTAGATAATAGTGTCCCAAATACCTGTCTGGAGTTTTTAAAAATATAACCGAAACGAAAATCGAAAATTACAAAAGACATATTTATTTTTGCTGTTGCAAAAGTTTAGACAAAATTCAGATTTTATGCAAATATCTCTTGAAAGGTAATTGTTGGAGGAAAGGTGGGGCTTTTTGCTTCGACTATAAGGTGCAGGGATTGCTGAATGAATAATCAAACTCCCTAACTCTCTGTAGTTCTCGTGTAGAGAAGAAGCGAAAGTTTGGAAGCCGAAATTTGGAAATGAAATCACTTTGCTAATTTTTCGTCTTTTAAATTGGCCCTCGTATGATAGTGCATTGTTTTTTACTTCGTGGAGAGCAAATTCAGACATGCGTATCGATCAAAAAGTCCAAGAAAATTATATTTCTTAAGGATGAAGGAACTGTAAAAACGGCTCGAACTGAAGATTCGCCCCTTTATCCTACAAAACTTCTACTTGGGTCAAAAACAATACGTGACAGCTAAGTAGATGAAGAACTGAATCGGGATGCATAAAAAAAAACAAAGAATTGTGCTTGAGCCTCTTCGGAAACAGTGTCCCAAATAAGCCAGGTTTTAATGGTAAAAGCGGCACAGCATATGCTCATCGTATCTTTTCTCTAGTCAAGCTAATAGAATTATAATTCATCTAAGCCACCCAAATTTTAATAATTTTCGTCAGAGAAAGTAACATTTATTTTTAGTCACATTTAGTCTCGTGGTAATAGTGAAGTAGAGAGGGGGGTTTTCAATATCCAGGAGAGTTCTTTCGGAAGATAAATATTTGATGTCGGATGTGTATTGAATGACAGGCTTATTATATGATGCTCTGTAAAGAACTTTTAAATTTAGCTTTTGGTGCACGCAAATCATACCAGTTCTACCTTGAAGACTAGAACATACCTGCCAACTTGTACGTTTTGGCCGTACAATGTAAGTTTTTTGCCCTTTTGTACGATCGTACGGTAAAGGTGTAAAATCGTACGTTTTTCAGATTTTTCATCAATTTCATTTTTTTCCCCTGTATAACTACATTTTAACGACGAAGCTTGTTTAGAGTACATCGTTACATGTATTCATACGCGAGGCAAAGCCTAAACTTCGTCATATTTCAGCACTGAATGCGTACTTCGCGGAAAACTGGTCCGCGTGGTTGAGACTGCAATCCTTTTGCATCGTGCAAATATTTTAACATTTGCGAAATTTTTAGGTTACATTGACATATGCTACCTTTTTACATATTTAGATTCTATCCGAGATTCTCGTAAAATCGCTTCTTTTGCTTGACATTTCAATCCTTTAACATCTGGTCAGTGCTTTAATATTTTTGATGGTTACAAGTTATTTTAACATGACTACCGAAGACTACTTTATTTTATTTCATTTATTTTCTTTTCATGCTTTTTTTTCACCAGCATGCTTATATTTAATTCATACGTCACTGAAAATTGTAACTGAAATGAATTTATTCAATTGAAAGTACAAAGAAAAGTTAAAATATCAATTAAAATATAAAAAAACTACTGAAAGTGACTGTGATATAATTACAATAACTTATTTAATGTCTGATTTTCATTAAGAAATACATTATTGTCTCCTTACGATTTTGTAGGAAAATAAATTGTAAGATTTTCTAAGTAGACATGTTGGCAGGTATGCTAGAAGAAAAAGAAAGAAGAGCAAATGAGATTAGAAAAAGAAAATGAAGAAAAGTTTAAACAAAAAAAAAAAAAAAGAAAAAGAAAAGCTGTCAAGTTTGAAGGGATCTGTTAAAAAGTCAGAAGAAAAAGTCAAACTAGTAAATAGAGAGAGAGAGAAAGGACACTCAAAAATCAGCTGATGTACTTTTTAGCCTACTTTCCCGTCAAAAATAAAAGAAAGACGAAAAAAGTATTAAAAGTAGCTTAATGCATCTAAAAAATATCGCCAAGTCCAAAAAAAATCGCCAAGTTAAAAAAAATATCGCCAAGTCCAGAAAATATCGCCAAGTTGAAAAAATAAAGAGGTAAAAGGAATATCGAAAAATTAAAAATTTGAAAGTAGGGCATTGAGATGGGGAATTTGTGTGTCGGTCTGTCTGTCGGTCTATCTGTCCCCCCCTAATAACTTTTGAATGAACATTCCGATTTGGACAAACTTTTTTTTGTTGGAAAGATCTCGGCGAGTACAGCTCATTCCCATATTTGATTTTTTGATTTGAACAATTTTTGGTTCAACTTTGAGCCGTTCAAATAACCGGTCCCGCGATACTAACTTTTTAATGAACAGTCCGATTTGAACAAACTTTTTTTTGTTGGAAAGAACTTTTCAAGGATACTTCATTCCCGTATTTACATTTCCGATTTGAACAATTTTTCGTTCAACATTGAACCGCTCAAGCAAGCTGTCACCCCTAATAACTTTTGAGTAAACAATCCGAAAAAAAAATGACTGACTGTGCAGACGATTTTTTGTTTATTTATTCATTTGTTTTATTGAATTTATTATTATTATTATTATTTTTGGCAGACGATTTTTTTTGTAACAAAAATGTTTCATTCACGAGGGCATTTTATTCTTTATTTATATTTAACAACTGGCAACGGATTAAAAGTGAAATTCAAGACATTTTATCAACGGACGAGTTTTTTTTTTCTTTTTTTTTTCTTTCTTTGATAAAATGTGTTTTGATGTACTTTGTACTTTTAATTTTTTTTGAAAACAATTGAGGAATTTTTCAACGGAAGAACTGTAACAGTTACATTCTTTAAAAGGTGTGACAAAACTTTATTTATTCATTTATTTACTTTTTATGTGTCTATTTCATCTGATGAGAGGGGTATATTTTGCTTTTAGAAATCAGCTTCAAGTGCTAAAAAGGTATGTTTGACATAATTTTTAGTCTTAGATAATCAAGAGAATAATGATCAGATGCTAAAATGCCGATGTCGATGTACGGGAAAGTAGGCTCGTTTAGTTCTTGACAGAACTTCTTGTTAAAATTGCTTAGTGAACAAAAGGAAAATACTTAGATAGAATCAATTTTCTGTAAAAAACCAAAAACATGGATTTTCGGAATAAATTTTCTGTATTTATATGAGTATATTATTATTTTTTCTTTTGAATGGTAGTAGTCTTGTAAAGTAAATAACCTCGATTGTACTCTTTTGTTTTTTTTTTTTCCTCATTTGTATCTTTAATTTAATGCATCAGCTCAAAACCGGTCTATTTTTGAACTTGTTTGAAAGCATTACTAATATTCAGTTTAGCTTGTCACATGTTTCTATTCAGCTTCTTTGCAACTTTTTTTTTTCATGGCTACTTTTTTGCAACTGTTTTTCATTTTCAAGGCAACTTTTTTGCAACTTTTCTAGTAATTTTAGGCGACTTTTGCTACTTTTTTGTGAGATTTTCCCTGTGGCAACCCTGAAACGTCATCAAAGACAATCTAAAATTAACTTCACTTATGAAAAAAATTCCATAGGGAGCTAAAATCTCCACTTTAACCTTTCTTTATCATCTCAGAAACATTAAAGATTTTATACAGCCATTAAAGAACTTTGGATTGCCAAAAAGAAAAACAAAGGGCTTAGCCTGATTATATGGCCCCTTCCAAAATTTTAACCTATATATGCCACTGGGACTGACTTTTATTGGGGTAGGGATATCAAAAGAGAAATGCATTGAACTCTTTGAAGTGGGTAGAATATTTGTAATTATGGGGGTCCAGGGACTTCTCTCCCAGGGAAATTTTTGGAAAATGTTTTCAAATTCTTCATTTTGAGGCTTTGCATGGGGCAAAAAATAGGCAAACAAAACATTTTTAAATGTTCTACACCCGAAAGCAGAATACTGCTAAATTGGCGACGTACGTCGCAGAACAGACATCGGGGCTGCAGAACAATTGTATTCAAAACTAAGCAACCAAAAAAAAAAAAAAAACGTTATCGTTCGAAAGCAAAAAAAAAAAAATGTTTCGCTCGTAGCCCATGTCTCGCCGAGCAGCAGCCAATAATGTCGGCGCCGTAATGGCAGGCTACCGACATTATTGCCTGTTTATCGACTTATCGTGCTATCGACTTATATGGCAGTGCCATATAGACCACAGCAGACGTGCGGATGTCTTGACTTGAGCTTCTGAGGACCTTCCTGTTTTTCCGCAGAACTTCAGTGATGACACTTGCGCAGGCTTCGTTTGAAGTTCTGCAGTCCTTATTTGGGCAACAGAACTTTAGCTACGAAACTTGCAGTACACATTCGTTATTCAAATAATGTTTCCAACGATTGTTTTTTTCCGCATGAGAATCGCGGGGACGCAAACTTAGTCTGAAAAGGGACGAAGCTTGCGGTAGGTACACAAATCAGTTCTTCAAATTATGTTTGAAACAATTTTTTCGCAAGAGAGTCGCAGGGGCGCAGATTTTGAATTGAAGTTTTGCAGGTCTTCACATTTTATCCGCAGAACTTCAGTGACGACACACTGTTTTTCCATTAGATATTTAGTTATGTTTAAAACTATGTTTCCTCATGAGGGAATCGCGGGGACGCAAGCTTCGCTTGAAATTCTTCGGGCTTTCACAGTTTGGCCGCAGAGCTTCAGTGACGAAGCGTGTAGTACAAATAGCTTTTTAAATTATGTTTAAAACAATTAATTCTTCCGCGTTAAAGAGTCGCGGGGAGCGGGATTCGTTTGAAGTTCTGCGGGGGGGGGGGGGGGGGGCTTACACAGTTTATCCACAGAACTTCAGTGACGAAACTTGCAGTACAAACTATAGTTATTCAAATTATGTTTTAAACTATTAATTCTTCCGTGTAAAGAATCGCGGGAAAACGGGCTTCGTTTGAAATTCTGCGGGCCTACACATTTTATTCGCAGAACTTCAGTCACGAAACTTGCGGTACAAATTAGGTATTCGACAATGTTGAAAATATTTTTTCCTCGTGAGAGAATCGCGGGAGGGGGGGGGGGGTACTCGCTTGAAGTTTCGCGATCTTTCACTTTTTGGCCACAGAACGTCAGCAACGAAACTTCCAGAACAAATTAGCTTTTCAAATTTTCTTTGAAACAATAAATCGTTACTCATCAATAAATGGCGGGGGGGGGGGGGTGTTCGCTTGAAGTTCTCTTTGCGTTTTGACCGCAGAACTGCTGCGACGAATCTTACAGAACCAATTAAGATTTCAAATCATTTTTCCTGCGGAAGAATCGAGGGGACACAAGCTACGTCTGTAGTTCTGCGGGCCTTATCATTTTGACCGCAAATTAATTATACAGAGAGTATTAAAAACAATTTTCCGGTGAGAGAATCTTGAGGGCAAACCTTTGTTTAAAGTTCTGCAGCATTTCACATATTGCCGCAGAATTGCACTTACGGAACTCACAGTGAAAATTATTTATTCAAATGATGTTTAAAACAATTTTTTCGCGTAAAAGAAACGCAGGGTGGAGGGGGAGGGGAGTCTCCTTTCAAGTTTTTCGGGATTTCACATTTCGACCGCAGAATTTCTGACGGAGCTTGAAGTAAAAATAGTCACTCAAATTATTTTAAAACGTTTTTTCCGCTTGAGAGAATCGCGGGGACGAAGTAATTATATTTGAAACAATTAACTTCAGGCTAAAATTAGGAAAATAGGTGTAATCCAAGCTTCCCCCCCCCCCCTCCCCCAATCGGAAAAATGTTTTTTAACATTTGTTCTGCGATCTGGGAATTAGTTAACGTACCGATGCCGAGCTTGAAATTTTTAAACTTGAGTTTTTTGAGCTGAATTTCTGAACCGATGATAAAGTATATATATAGTAAGCATTAATAACATAATTATAAATATATTTGTCAAACTAAAGAATTTAAAATATGAATTAATGAAAATAAAGCAAGAAGTATTTGAAAACTTATGAAATCTTTCTAATTCAAACTCTTCATAGAAAAATGAAACAAATTTAAAAAATAATTATTGTCTTTATCATGGTATTAAAAAATTAAGTTGATTTGGTTGGATTTTTGGCATAAAAGCCTTAATAGGCTATACTGAGCCAAACAATTGTTTAAAAGTAAAGGTGTCAAAATGAAAATGTTTAAAGAAAGAAACCTGCAGAATTAAGAAAATTTTTGCTAAAATCAACACATGAATGAAGTTTTAAATTTTGAATAGTAAAAAACAGAAATCCAAACTGCTGAAGAAGGAACAATTTCAATAAGAAGTCTTTCAAAGAAAGATGAAAATGACTAAAGAATCTGAAACGAATATGATTGAAATTTGGACAATCGCGAGGCAATCTCCATTGTATATGCAATACTGTCTGATTGACATTACGTGTGTTACATAAGGGCAAATCAGATGTCTATGAGTAAATCTAGTGTGGCCCAAAGAAAGAGGTATTAAACTTCTTTTCTGGTGATCTTTGATGACTTGAAACATTCGTCGCATGTAAGTGCGCAAGCATATATGGGTCATTCCAGCGAAAATGGTACAAATCATGTCCGAGACTTTAGAATTTTTTAAAATCAATATTAAAAACTCCCACCCATTAAGTGTATTTTTTATTGGTTCTCCATTTAATTTTGTGCCATCAAGTATCCATTGATTAGGTATAATCCATTTAGAAAGGACACAACAAAAATTATCTTTGTCAGAAGAAGGAGAAAATGACGTGTCCCAGCTTCTAATTGCTAGAATTTTCAATGCAATTTAAAATTAAACTGAAATGTAACAACAAAATAAATGACACTGCAGTGCACAAAAGATGCTTCTGACACCATTTCTGCAGTTTATTACGCAAATGAAAAAAAAAATTCCCCAAGAAACACTATTCTACGTTTTTCTATGTTTCGAATTGTTCACTCTGCTACAAGCCTTTCGGAAATAAAATAAACAATTGCATTCAATCTGATATATTTTTTAAAAAATATATATATAGTATAACTGCCGTGATTAGCTTGTTACATTGAATTATGTAGTCAACAACCAGGGTGAGCCTAGTTCTTTTCTTATGGTAGTTAATTTGAACTGTTGGATGTCCACTCTGTTACTGTCGATTTCATGATGTATATATTATGTGTATATTATATGTAAAAATGAGAAAACACTTTTTGGTAACATTTTGACGGAAAATATATAATGTATAAATCTATCTTGCAGAACAATTTTGGGCAAATAATTTTGCGTCGCAGAACATCACTAAGTATTCTGCTTCGGGGGTTCTACATTCTTTTGCAAATTAAGATTTTTTTTTGTAGTTTTGTACAAACATATTCACAATTTGTACACAATATTTTTTTTTTGTACAAACGATTGACATTAACCCATTTATGGCCAAGTTTTTTTTAACAGTTTTTTTCAATTTTTATCTGCTAAAACTTTTACTTGGAATGGTTTACATACATTTTAGGCTTGAAATATTTCGCCGTTGCCATATTTATTAAGTTATTTAACGTCCTGTTTATGGGATATTTTGCAGATATGTGAGCAAAATACGACCATACTTGACTTTACTTTTGCAAAGTAACATTACAGAAGACATCTGTGATCCATTTTGAGCAAATAATTTTAACACTTTACCGACCGGTAGCGATTCGAACATCCTATGCCCTTTCACCGCCCGCTCAGCTGCAGATCGTCCAAGACACCGACTCGGTTTTGGCCTAGACTGACGCGCGGGGATATATGTGCATTTCTTAAACTCTGGTAAAATTGTACGCTTCGTGTTATTGTAGGGTAACAAAATTTAAGTCACCACAGATCGGTTCAAAGTCGATTATTCGACGCCCGGTCGGTAAGCGCCGGAGAGCAAACGTCGAATAATCGACGCCCGGTCGGTAAGCGCTGGGAACCAAACGTCGATTAATCGACGCCCGGTCGGTAAAGTGTTAAAATAGTTTAATTTTATGAAAAGTAAGTTCGCAAAAAAAAAAAAAAACTTTCCGTAGCTACCCATGCTCGATCGTTGCTTGACTGATTTGTCTGAAAATAGCTGTCAATAAATAAACTCTGATGGCCATATCGTGGCTCTAACTGGTTTTCTCAAGAAGAACTTGTGAAAAACAGCTTTAGGAAAATGATAAGTACCCTTTACAGGTTTCTGTATGCAGTAACTAACGAGCGTTCCGTTTTTAGGCTCATTCATTTCATTTCATTTCACACTCCAGGGTCCCCCGTACCTACCACAGCTTCGTGGTTTAACCGGGATAGGGCCCTGAAGAGCGCTCTGATCTTAATTTTGAACCAGAGCCTAGGGTCGAGCAAACCCTAGGCCCAGCACCCCCAGAGGTATCGTTTCACTTGGAGGACTTTGTGACCACGACATTTTTAACGCCTCCCAGCCACCATTAATCAAGACGGTGGATCTTTGATCGGCTGGGATCGAACCCGGGTCCCTCCGGATACGAGTCCGATGCCTTACCGATCGGGCCACCACGGCCATACCGTTTTTAGGCTACTGGGCATAAATGGGTTAACCGCTAGTCCACAGACATGGGAGAGTTTCCCATGCAAATGCTGTGTCGGTTGACCCACGAATCTGCTGCCTTTGTTTTTCTTTTGAAGAATGCAGGAACAGACACAACGTTATAATTCTGAAAGCGATTTCAGTGCAGTTATTAAAATTTGGCACTTTTAATAATTATTCATCAATGGGTGAAAAAAAAATGTTTTCAGAATAAATAGTACTAAGAGCAAAAAAAAAATGTACTAATCTGGGGGGGGAGGGGGTCCATGTCCCCCTTTATGGGCACTCATGGGGCTTTTTTTTTGCAATTGCACATTCAGTTTAAATTCCTCATCAAAACAGATGTAGACTTTTTACGAATATTAAATTATCAGCTGCACTATTTATTTCCTACTTCATTTATCTGATCATGAATACTGTTTTCTTCAAACTTTTTCATTTTGGGGACTACTTTTTTTTCCAACTTTTTAAATTTTTGGGACTATTTTTTTTATAAGCTTTTGGCTACTTTTTGATGATTTTTTCCTGGTATATATTGTTTGCAGTTAAGAAAAATAATTTTTTCGTTCATTTTCCCCATCAGGTGTTTCTGTGGCTTCACCCCCTCGAAGGTCCCATCGCCCGAGGGAGAAAAACCGAAAAGCTGCACGAAATAAAACCGAGGCGAAAAAGCAGAAAGCGTGGGCCGAGCAGCGACGAGAAAGCCAAAGCAGATTTGAAATTTACCAGTTGGAAGCGTACTTCATCACACATTATGCCCTGTCTAACAAGAACTGACAATGGAAAAATAATTTCCCACTCTGACTCCCTGCACTTTTCCCTTTATAATTGTCATGGCGCTATGGACTTTTTCCCCACTTAGCTATGGTTGAATGAAAAATGATTAAAATTGCTTTGTGCATTAACTATTATTCAATTGAAGAATCAACGTTAAAAAAGCACAACTTTTTCTTAGACATTTGTGCTTTATTTATGTGTGCCTAGATTTGTTAGGAAAAGTTTAGAAATAACTGAGATACGAGAATACAATAAAAACCGTAAACCTAACTTGATGAACATAAAAGAAAAGAAATGCCTCGTCAGCATTGCATAATAAAAATATTTTTGAAAAAAAAAAATTGAACCGACTTCGGAACTTCACTCAACAAATGCTCTAAAAAGTAAAAAATAATTTTATTCTTTGAACACCATCGATACTACATTTAAACATAAGTTTTTAAGTCGGCGCAAAAAAGCTAAATAGAATCATTCGAAACTATAAATATAAATTTAAATGAATCCAGGTTCTTTATTCGCATTCATTGAAAAATACATATTTATGTAATGGTACAAATATTCATCCCTCAATTTTCAATGATTTCTCTGAAAATGTTGGCAAAATATAGTAAACATCATTTTACCTATAGTTTTTGCGCCGACTTCAAAACTTATGTTTAAATGTAGTATCGATGGTGTTCAAAGAATAAAATTATTTTTTACTTTTTAGAGCATTTGTTGAGTGAAGTTCCGAAGTCGGTTCAATTTTTTTTTTTCAAAAATATTATTTTATTCCTTTTAGTGTAAATGTACATATGAAATAAGGTAATGTTTCCATTACAAAACTTCACCTAATTTGCTTAAGTAAATGCTTCATAAAATAAACTATGTAAGGAAAAAAAGAAAGAAAGTATCAACGCGTCTAAAATTTTGAACGATTGACACTAAAAAATAATCCTTGTTATTCTCTGGTATTTATTTGTGTACTAGTTTAAACAAAGGCTAAATATTAACGGCTTTTCAACTAATTTATATTTCAAAACAACACTAGATTCTCGCGGTTCATAAAATTTTACGACGTATTACGTACGTGGCGCTAATGAGTTTCATGTTTGCTTCAGTTAAGCCTTCATTCAAAATTTTCATTATCATTATATTCATATTTCATTTCATATCAATCACGTTTTGTAACAATGTATTTCATATTTAATCATTTAGGACAAATCGCTTTAAATTTGAGCAAAAATTTGGAGATTTTCCTCACTTTCTTCAGAATTCCTTTATCAAACCTTATGTAAATTAAGACTAATAAAACCTGAAACATTACGAATCAATTAGTACCTGGTACAACTCTCAGTTCGTTGGAGTTCAGGAGAAAAAAGCAGGAGAAAGATAATCGGTTTAAAATTTTCAAAAAGACCATAGAAATGAATTTCATTATGCAATCCAGAGAAGCCTGGCGTTCAAAATGGTCATTATTACGATTACTGTGATCCCAATTTCTTTTTCGAAAGATTTCTGCAGGTTCCCGTTATCGAACCCGGACCACGAGAGGATGGGACCAATCGGAAAGAAAGACCTTTCTAACAAAAAAAGAATTTTTGAAATCGGTCCAGGCATCTTCGAGTAATCTTATAACATACAAAAAAAAAAAAATTTCTCCGACGAATTGTATAACCTCCTCCTTTGTTGAAGTCGGTTAAAAAAGAGTGGAACTGTTTTCTTTCATACGGTTTCCATGGAGACGACGCAAAATTCCTTAACTGGATACGTCTATTTTAAAGTAACAGTATAGCTACGGCTAGCCCGGCTCTACCCGGTCTACCTCGAGAATAAAAGTTTCGTCAAGGTACACGTGTCTAACAGTCCCGATCGGATAAAATTGATATTTTGCCTGCACGCAGTTCAAAAAATGAATCCTTCGGCAATTTTTTTTTAAAAATACCCCAGTTACAGGAAAAGGCTGAAAGCAAAAGCAAGAATTTTATTTCTTCATAATCAAGGAAAAAAATGGCAACACCTTTTCCTTATCAACAATTTCTTTCACGCTCGTGCAGACAACTTTAAAAATCCAATTTAAAACAATCGAGATAACGTGTTCATTGATTTTATTCAAATGGCAGATCTTTCATGCTTTAATTGTCTAATTGATGCAAAGAAATTCCCTTCTTTGAATAGGTTCAGTTGGGAAGTCACGAAGACAAAGAAAAAGTGCACAAGAAGAACCATTTTTCAGGCTTATTTTTTGTTAGAAAGACTACCAATCGCTCAGGTAATTGTTACCACAAAATGAACAGATGTCATACTGCATTCAGCGGGAAAGCAACACAAGCAACTCTGTTATTCCAGCCAAGGACTGCAGTTTCGTGCTCGTCAGCCCGGAGGAGGATTAACTGATCTCGAAGCAGAAATCCTCTCACAGAAGCAAAGAGAGCACAAAGAACTGATATGTAATTAGAGCACCAGTGAGAGACAATTTTTTTTTTCAAACTTTGCACTTCCACTTAATTTCCAATCATTACGCATGATTGCATACATTTATGCATTACACGTAATGTTTTATGAGATAGTTTATACATAAAAGATGGCTGAAAATGAAAATTTATATTAATTTTTCAGCTAAAAACGTTGTTCAAAGTTTGAAACAAAAAAATGACGCATGGAGCATTTTGAAATTTCGTTTAAAAATTTTTTAATTTCAAAAAAAATATTAATTTTTTTTTGCACCAAATTTTTCTTATGCTTTTAGATGTTGTAAATATATAAGAACACCAACTTTTTGACGTATAGATCAATAATTGAAAAAAAAAAATAAAAACATTTTTTGCCTCCACTGTAGCTCAGGTATTAAGCAGAAAGTCACCTGCTGGTGCTCTAATTTCAAATTAGCTAAAAGTTTTTTTTTTTTCGGCTCTCTTTGCTTCTATGAGCGGATTTCTACCTCCTGCCCGTTTAAATCCCATTCCGCCTTGACGAGTGCCAACAAGCACGAAACTGCAGTCCTCGGATGGAACGATCAAGTTTGCAGTACATTGCACAACGTGAGCCAATTTGAAATGCGAGTGAAATTTCATCAGGAAATAAAACGAGTCCAGCACAGTTACATATGTGTTTATTGACAGTACAGTTGTAATACAACGTTTCTCCACTTCTATTAGAAGTAAATTGGTTTCCCTCACTCTGTCGGAGGGAAAAAGACTCTAAAAGCAAGAAGAACATGGCACACAAACAGAACAAGTCTTTTAACCTGAAATGGGGTGTAATACGCTGCATCAAATCGTGTGGTGCTAATTTTTTGTCAAGTTGTCTGGATGTTGAACGAATAGAAAATCCAACTTGTGACATCCAGCGCCAAACGAAACCTTGTCATTATTCGAACAGACCGCAAATGTCGCCCTTTGCTTTTAGTTTCTGGCGATTTTGTCCCTAAATGACTGGTTTTTCCAATAATATTTACATTGGCAGTTTTAAAGTGGACAAAATTTGTTTCACTATGAATCCAAAACCAACTTTTTAGTCCTAATAGCTTTCAAGATATAGCCTCTTAAAGTTTGCATTTTTTTTGCAGCTCACAATTTTCGTCATTCTGAATCAATTTAGACCCACGATTTTTTTTTTTTTGCGAGGTGCGAAAAAAATGCAAACTTTAAGATTCTTTGATAAGGTTTGGGATTCATAGTGTGGTAAATTTTGTCCACTTTAAAACTTCCAATGTAAATATCATTAGAAAACCAGTCGTTTAGGGACAAAATCGCCAAAAACTAAAGCAAAAGGCAAAATTTCACGTTTTTTTTTCCGATTTATGACAAGGTTGCATTCGGCACTAGAGGTCACAAACTTGGATCATTTCTTCCATCAACATCACAAACATCTCGGCAAAAAATGAGCTCCCAATTTGATGCATATAGTTACTTACTGGACTAGCAAATAATATCTCCGACACAGGTTTTGCACTTTGCAATGCTAACACTATTATGGGAAATCTAACAACAACTCACAAACAAAACATAACAGTAGTGGTGCAGCTGTAATACTTTCTGGTGTGTACGTCTGAAAATTGAATCCGTTACTTCATAAATGTCTCACATGCCAAATTTCGCATTGCAAACCCTTTAAAAAAAAGCCTCAGAAATTTTCGTCTCTAAGAGCAGACTCTAATAGGGTTTCAGCACCAATTATTTACAAAAAACAATTTCGATACTTATGTATCGACTCCACAGCGCAGCTACAGAGCTGGTAACTTATTCAGCGTTTGTTGTTCGCAGTTATCTGAAACCGCCAAATGGGTTTTAACCAGGGGTGCCCACGGAGGATTATGGCGCAAGTTGCACCATCAAGATTTTGGAGGAGATTTTTTTAACTAATTTATTTATTTATTTAAAATATTTATTAATTTATTTTTTAATTTAAATTATTTACTGATTTTTTTAATAAAAATTATTCATTAATTTTTTTTTTTAACTTAAATTATTTACTGATTTTTTCAATGACAACTATTCATTAATTTATTTTTCTGTGCGTGTGTGTGTGCTTGGAATGTCTGGAAGGGAAAAACAGCGATTCTACTCTGGACATAATTCAAATTTTTAAAGAATTAATTAAAAAAATAATAGTTACAATTAAAAAAATGAATAAATGATATTTAAAAAAAATAATATTTTTATAAAATAAAAAAGAGAGACAAATATAACAAGCACAACAGGGTTGTGAAAAATTTTGGAGAAGATGGGCATTTCTGGTTTTATCCGCCAAATCTAGCTGCGGTACCACAATTTCAACTAACAAAACAGCATTTCTGAAATGATGGATTCAACTATCAGTTAACAACAAAAGCAAGTGAATACAGCATTCACAGAATGACGCAGGCACACGATTGCAACACAAATCTTTGAGAACTTCAATATCCCAAAACCACCTATCACACAGAGGAAATATGAAACTAAAATACTTGAATCTTTGAGTAATAATATTATAGTAAACACACTAAAATCTTTGAAAACTTATTTCGATATCCCAAAATCTTTGTCACACAGAGGAAGTATAAAACTAAGTCAATAAGATCTTGCATCAAAGAAATTTTATGCTACACTATTTATGCGTTGAAACCAGTTTACACTCTTCTGCTAAATAACATGAACCACACAGCTGTAAAAAGCAACACACAATTGCTTTAACACAACATGGGCCTCAAACAAACTCCTTGGGGTGTTACAAAGTATTCGGTACTTATCTGTTAACCGTGCGCAACCAAATAACGTTTGTTTAAAAAGTCAAAAACTCAAATATCAATCAACGGACTTTCCGATTAGTAACAAGGACTTAAATTAGGGATGCACCGATTAATCGGCCACTTTGCCAATTATTAATAATCGGGTCGATGAATTGGCGGAAAAAATATTTTTTAGATATTTTTTAAAGAAAACCTTTACTAAGAAACTATGATGAACTATAAACAGTAATAATAATTCTCACAGTTGATGAAAAGTTTTAATACACTAATTCTCCTATTTTGAATAAAAATACACATAGATAATGTAGCAACAGTTTTCATGTGTCAATACTTTTCACCTTTGCATAGTGCTTTTAGATAATCTTTAATTTTCACAAAGAATACAAGTTTTGAAAATTACATTGCTACTAATCATTGAAAAATTTAAACTAAACTTCAAAATTGGAGTGTTCACCACAAACTCCGCCTCATTTCTTTTTTGAATTTTCATGTTTAGTTTACATAATTAGCAATATGTTAATGTAATATTTTGACAATAATATGAAAATTCATTCAGAGAATTGGATAAAATTTTTAAATCATTTAAGGGAAAATAGGAAAATTGAAGAAAAAATTCGCAACTATTTCAAAAGTTGTAAAAAAAAAAGTAACTGAAATTGGTAGCATTAAAAATAACCATTTTAATCAGTTTTACCGATTAATCGGTAATTTGATTATCGGTGCATCCCTAATTTAAATACTTGAAAATGTGTGTTCAGATTTTTGACATTTGAAATTTTCGATGCTTCACTTTTTCAATGTTTTGTATTTGTGACATTCGAATTTTTGGCGCTCCACTTTTATCTACTTTTTATTTACTGAAATTCACTAAAAAGAAAAAAAAATACACACAAACTGAAATTCTTCGGCTTTTACTTTAGCTAGCAAATAATTTCCACTTTTAAGAGGAACCGATATCCACAAGATTATGAATCGGCAACGAAGACTTTCCGATTCTAAAAGTAGACCTCGGTAAAATATGTGAGCAGTTCAACAAATGTTACAGCAATAATAAAAATAACAGCCACAAAGCAAAATATAATAAATTGGCGAAGAAATATCTAATTACAAAAATTCAACATAGATTTGGCAAATATTGTTACTGACTAGACCGATTCATGTGCTGATGCACATTAGACCTTACGGAAGATAGTGCAAAGTAATTTATCTCCCGCTTTTAAGCTATAGTGACTGAAAAAGGAGTGTTCTTAGATGTCTAATGAATATTCTGTTGCCTTTTTAAAAATGTGGTACTCTTGAGTACTAATGATGGTTTTTTATTGGAATTTCTTTTCTCAATGAAAATGAATAGAACCATTTTTTTTCATCATTCCTTTTATTCTAATCAATAATTTTTATTTATTTTTTGTTGCCATTTTGAATATGTGTTAATAAATAAAATTCTGGTTGATATTTTTAGCAGGGATTTTTTTTTTTTTTTTAAATCTGCGATTCAAATATTAAAACAACTTTTTTGTTTAGAATTTTACAAATAATTTTACGGGAAGAAAGCGGTTCAGGAATAATTGTTTTGGGTGAGGAATATTATTTCTTTCCAAAATTTTATTTCTTCCATATTCGATTAAACTGGCCCATATTTGAGATTCAATCTGAGTTCTACCAAGGTTTACATTCATAATTTGTGCTTTTCTTATTTCTGCAGCAGTAGTTTTTTCTTGCCTTTCTTATTTCTTAAGCAATAACCTTTCCTTACCTTTTTTTTAACACCACACGGTGGCCATGCAACACATAACTTCATGCCTCCAAACTCTACATTTACTAAGACAAAAATTTAACAACGGAGCAAACTAATGGGAGGAAAACATAAAAAGGAATCGCCGACAAACGTGGGATATTCGTAGACCAAGCAAGAAAATCCTACATATGAACACACATGTAAGAGCCTAAATGCATTTTTCGCACTTCAATTTGGAAAATTTTCCTATGAACCATCCAATGAAAGATTTTTCGCTATGCCACTGCTTTCAACTATTATCTTTTGCTGCCTAAAATAGTTAAAAGAAAAAAAACACACACTCAGCAATATATGCATTTCAATACACTTCTGTAATCTCAGGTGATAAAGCAAACAGAAACAAAATATAGAAACTAGAACAACAATTCAGAAAAACATACAAAATCAGACCTGCCAAGTGCTCCGGAACTTCCGGAGTTTTCCGAAAATTTGTAACAACCCCGGATTTTCCGCGTATGATTCACTTTGCTCCGCGAATTGTAACTTCCCTTTGCGCCAAGTCGAACGAGTTACGGCAGCTGTTCAACTTTCCTGACGGAGGGGGGGAGGGGAGAAAAGATAGTGCTCATTTTTTCTCCCGTCAGTAAGGGTCAAACGTCGACTTTTCAAGGTTACGATATAGGGGAGGAGGTGGGGATGGCAAGAGCGAACGGAGACGATTTGCATGCGCTGGTGATATGCGCCACCAATCCGCTTTCGCTGTACGAACGAAGTTCTATTTTAATTCCGTGACGTCACGTTCAAGCTTAAAGCATTGAAGATATTCGTGCGCTGTGCTGTTGTATATAGAGCGAGCAAGTAAGTATATACGAGTCTTTATAGTCCGTAGTGTTTTATTTTCTACCTGCTTTGCGTTGTTTATATAAATGTTTTTGACCAACAAGCAGTAATTAAGATGTCTAAAAGAAGTCATTCACAAATAGTGAAGAAAGAATACTTAACGCAGTGGCCAGATCTGGCGCGATCTTCAAAGGGATTGCACCACGTATTCTGCCAAGTGTGCAATTCCGATTTTTCTATTGCTCATGGCGGGAAGAATGACTGTTTGCGACACATTGAAGGAGCGCGGCATCGTCAAAATGCGGACGCAAGTTCATCAAATAGAAATATCAAAACACTCTTTGCGTCCAAAGAAAACACGGACATGGGCACCATCAAAGCAGAAACGTTGTTTGCAAAATTTCTTGTGGAGCATAATCTGCCGCTCTCTGCAGCGGATCATGCCGGTCCGCTGTTCAGGCGGATGTTTCCGGATTCAAAAATAGCAAACAAATATCGGTGTGCGCGGACGAAAAGCACGGAAATAATCAAGTCTTTCGCGAAAACAACGAAAGAAAATTTGTTTAGCTCGTTAAGAAGTAAAAAATTCGCGATTGCTACCGATGGTAGTAATTCAGTCACGAACGAAAAGTTATATCCAATCGTCGTTACGTACTTTGAAGAGACTATCGGTAGAATTGAAACTACATTGCTATCTCTTCCAAAGTTGGAGAAAGATGGTACTGGGGAAAATATTTTTCTGCTTCTTAAAGAAGAGCTTCAAAATCATGATGTGCCCTGGACAAATTGTGTTGCATTTTCTGCAGATAATGCTTCAGTTATGCTTGGAGAGCACAAGGGTGTTGGATCATTCATCAAAAAAGAGAATCCCAACATAGTTGTTCATGGCTGTGCATGCCATTTAGTTCATTTAGCTGCTCAACATGGAACGAAAAAGATGACTGATTTTAACGTGGAAGATTTTTTAGTTGATGTGTACTATTACTTAAAAAAGAGTACCAAGCGAATCCAACTTCTGAAAGTATGCGAAGAAGCATGTGAACTAGAACATCGTAAGATCCTGAAGTATGGTGCTACTAGATGGCTTTCAATGGGAAAAGTAATCGATAGATTCTTAGAGCAGTGGGAAGCACTAAAAAATTTCTTTTGTGAGGAGGAGAAGGGCACATCTTCTAGTTTTTTTAAATTAAAAAAGACTTTTGGGTGTCCTTCAACTAAGCTTTATCTTCTTTTTTTACAGTCTGTGATTCCATTATTTCAAGATACAAATGTTATGATGCAGATGGAAGCTCCTCTCATCTATAAATATAAGAGAGAAATGGCTAACTTATTCAAGGCTATACTTTCTAGGTTTATAAAGCCTAAAACTATTATGGAATCAACTTCAGTATTTGAAATAAATTTTTCAAAAAAGAAAAATCAGAAAGAGGATACTGAACTCGTTATTGGTGGGAAAGCTAGGCAGTACATTAAAGATGAAACTTTGCCTGCTGAGGAATTGGAGAAGTTTTATTCTTCTGTTAGAAGCTTTTATGCTGAAGCTTGCTCATATATGGCTAAAAAATTTCCATTGAGGAATGATATCTATGAGCATAGTCAAGTTGCTGATTTGTCCATTCGTCACGAAGTTAACTTTTCTTCGGTGCAATTTTTTCTTGATCTTTTTTACATACCTGAAGGAGAAAGAGATGGTATTGAAGTAGATTTTTCAACCTATCAAATCGATCCTCTAAATGATGAGATTCTATCTGCACCACGTTGTGATGTTGCTTGGTCACGAATTAGTGAGTTAAAAGATTCTAGTGGGGAAATAAAATACAAATGCCTCCCTTCTTTAATGCAAATGATTCTTCTTCTGCCACACAGCAATGCTGCTTGTGAGAGAGTTTTCAGTATTGTGAAAAAAAATTTAACAGATTTTCGTTCAAGCATGAATTTGGTCACATTAGAAGCAATTTTAATTGAAAAATGCAAAAATTTTGGAACATCCTGTTATGATACTGTTTTATCGGAAGCTGATCTTAATAGAGCTAAGCAAGCAACTTATCTTGCTCAAAATGAAAAAAAAAAAAAAATAGGCAATTAGTTATATGTATAAGGCTTTAGGTTGAATTTTTAATTCATATATATGTTTTTTTATAATGTTCATGATAGTGAAGTTATTTTATTTTTTCATAATATGAAGTTTTCAGTTTTAAAATCTATTGCTTCAAACCTGTCTACAAACTTTGGACAACATATCTCAATGCGCTTTTTACCAAAAATATTGCTTACTTAATCAAAAAACTATTCCCTGATGATTAGAACTCTGTTTTCTAAGCAGCAAGTAAGATTTTGTGAAAAAGCAACTTTTAAATTTATTCCTATATTTTCACTTTAAACAGTATCCTTATAGTGTAGTAATTCAAAGTTGTTACAATAAAATAAATATTTTATAAATAAAATGAATAGCTTGGACTTGTATTTTTTTACTATTAAAAAGTACTTGAGCGTATATACAGTGTACTTGTATGTAAAAAATGTGTTATTATTATAATATAGGTATATAATATTTTTAAACTGCAAATTTCCGATTTGCTCCTGAAATGCTCCTGAAGTGTTTGGCATTTGCTCCTGAATTGCTTGTTGCAATGTTGGCAGGTCTGCAAAATGGGCCCGGAAACTAACCACTGGAGGTTGAACAATATAACATATTCCAATATAAAAATCTATAACATGTAAAACAAAAACATCAAACACATTTCAAGCTGCCCAACTTATTCATAATTCAAACTTGAGTCAAACAATGCGATGCATTAACAAATTTATATATTTGATCGCTTCTGCGTTCAGCTACCATTTTATAGAATGTTGGTTTTTGTGTTCCTTTTCGGAACATATTCAGCTGCAGGAAATTTGTTGACTTTAGCACAAAACATAAAATATTCTTGCATTTCTATCTTTAAATTTAAAAAAAAAAACAGTTTAGTTTTGACAGAGGGTAAATTTCTAACACGCTTTCTGTAGGACTTTTTTTTTCTCTGTCTTATTTAAAGAAACCTCACTTTAAAAGAATTTTACACACACACAAAAAAAAACATTGATTCACCAGGATTGAAGAAACACATTCGAGTTTCTAAAAACTTCAGTCCAACAAGGATCAAACTTCTGATCAAGAATATATAAAATCTATAACAAAGGTTATAACTGTTATCATTATAAATAGTCATTGATCAACTCCTTCTCATCCCTTAAAAAAAAAAAAAACTGTTAGCATTGTATGTAATAATAAAGTCGGTTAAATCGGTTAAAATCAGCCACAGCAAAACTTTGTTGAAAGCACTTAAAATTAGATATATATGATTACAGATTTTATTTTCAAAAACAGAAGAAAAAGATATGAAAATGAAAAAAAAAGGAAACTTATTATGTAGAACTCAAATTGCAACATAAGTAATAATTTGATCATGTTTTTCATGTAAAAATATCATTAAATATAAGCAACTTTTAAAATTCATGCTTTTAGTCATTAAATGTGTTCAGTTTTGTTTTGGCATATTTCCTAAAAATTTCATTGAGATAAAATAGAAACAAATTGCAAAGAAAATTACAACGTAAAGAAAGGCACAAACAAGCAGGGATACTGCAGACACGTGTTTCGGCGTTACAAGGAACTCCTTTTTCAATGCAAAAGAAGTTTGAGCTTATGGATGCACAGATTTGTCGGATGTCTGTGCATCCATAAGCTTACAATTTTTTGCATTGAAAAAGGCGTTCCTTTTGACGGCGAAACACGTGTCTGCAGTATCCCTGCTTGTTTGTGCCTTTCTTTACGTTGTAATTTTCTTTGCATCTATAGCACAAAGGTATTTGTAAACTTTAGAAACACATTGTTTCATAATCCGTAAATTGAGAAATGTTGGAATGAGGGGGAGTTGACAGTATCCTTATCTGTAATTTGAAGTGCAAAAACTTACACAGATACAGTAACCCCTGGTTGTTTTAGGATCATAAACCCGGTTGCATATAGACAACTTTTACATCGCCAGAGACCATGTAAAACTTAGGAGAGCGCCGATTGGCTAGTAAACAAAATTATCATTTGCAAGCTTTAATCATTATTTCATTTTGAAACAAGATCTTTTAAACGCTATTCTAGGGGAGGGATGGAAATAAAAATTTGTAAATGTGAGGTTCAGCCCCCTCTTATACTTATGAACGAATTGTTTTCACTCTCGTTGGATGAGGGGAAAAAACATGGCCGCCACATTTGCATCTGTCAACCAATCAGGAACCTCCAAACTATTGCAAGGTCCCTAGCAGAGTACAGGTTGCTGATATGCAACCGAGCCATTCACACCAGTACTAAAAAAGTAAAAAAACAAACCACGAAGACAGTCTCTTGCACGAAACAACATCCATGAGTAGAGTACTAAAAAAAAAAAAAAAAAAAAAGAGAAGTTACTTCACACTGTGGTCGAAAAATAAATCTCAGATCTGTGTAGTGGAAGACTTAGAGGTTCGGGAGACCCCAAAGAGTTAGGACTCCATGTAGGGGTATTTCCACTCCGATAGGGGCACCAGGGTCTCCTTCACTGTTTGGGGTGAGGTCCAGCGCAGGAGGTAGTGGGGGCCCCCTGCCTTGTCATTGGTCCCTGGAAAAGGAGGAAAGCAACCAATCAAAAAGGAGGAAAATACTTGTCGTTTTTAGGAAATAGGCATTGGTAAAATTGTTCATGCACACTACAATTTTTTCCAATTAAATTTAACTAACACATTACTGCCTAACGTCCCTTTTTAGGGACGGCCCAAAAAGTGTTTGAATTTACCAAAACTGAACATTTCAACCAAATAGTGTTCAATTATTACTGTGGTATTGTTTCAATTCATTATTTACAGATTGCAGCACATAATCGTTGTAAAGTGTGTTCTGTAGCCGTGCAACCAGCATACAAAATATACCAAATATCTTTGGGGAAAAAATGTCAGGCACTAATAGGTTAAGAATGTATATATTTAATCCAGGGCCATATTGAAGGGGTGGGTTTTTAGGTTTCAAACCCCCTCCAAAAATTTTCAAAACTATTACAGATATACTTTTCATATTTTTGCACAGAAAAAAATATTGTTATTTCGTTTTAATTTTCTCGTTTATTTTGACGCTGTATTTGAAAAATGAAATTATCATTATTGAATAATTGTACAAATTGGGTGTTTTCTCTGCAGTATTTATTTTTTCTTGCAGTTATTGCAAACGTAATTCCTCAACAATACACCTTTCCCTTCCAATTTTTAGTAACACTAAAAAAAAACAAACAAAATTCTTCAAATTCGTAAGTACTAAACTCTATGTATAACTCATCTTATAAGTGTTGTGGGACAGACATTTCAAAAGTATTTTGGAATGCGCGTATATGAGTAAACTCATTTGTCCAGATTTTATTTTTTTTCATTGAAAAGAAAGATTTTTCTAAATTTACATTTTTCATGTTAAACTTCTCCTAACTCTTATTGCAACAAAAGTCAACAGAATATATGAAACATGAAATCAAATTTGATTGACTTTATAGATTTCTCGAGAAATAGGTTCGGTTAAACCCTCCCCGAAACTACGGTCTGGTTACGGCCCTGGTTTAACCAGTTAGTATAATTAGCACATAAACTGAGGAATACATGTATGATCAACCAAATTCAAGTAAGTTTAAAAATAGTTATTAAAAATTAAAAAAAAAAAAAGAATTTTAGTCAGGTTGTGTTTTCTGAAATAAATGACGGCTGTTTTAAATGCGTAATTGCAACCAAGGGCATAAAAATGCTTTTCAAGTTTATCTAAAAAAAGTACTTCGAACTTCAGAAAAAAAACACGATAAAACAATTTCTTTTTCTTTTAACCGAGCTGGGCTCGGTTGCCAGGTACTTTAGTTTATATTAGACATTTTTTGATTTTAAGCGTTCTATGTAATTTGTCAAGTGCACCCGAGGCAAAGTGAAATAAATCATTTCATTTACTTATTCATGTATTAAATCACGTACATATTTCTTCATTTATTAATTTATTTACATTCTCTTACTTACTTTTTTACTTATTTACTCATTCATTGACTTATTGAAATGAACATTTTTTTAAACAAAATTTTAAAATGCTCCATGCGTCAATTTTTTGTTTCAAACTTTGAACAAAGTTTTTAGCTGAAAAATTAATATAAATTTTCATTTTCAGCCATCTTTTATAAACTATCTCATAAAACATTGCATGTAATGCATAAATTTATGCAATCATGCTTAATGATTGGAAATAAAGTGGAAATTCAAGGTTTGAATAAACATTATGACACATGGAGCAATTTAAATTTGGGAATTTGTTAAAAAAATTTCCTTTTAATTTTAAATTTCAAAAACGTATTCTTTGTTTTTGCACCAATTCTTTTTATGCTTTTAGATGTAGTAAATAAATATACAAGCACACAAAGTTTTAGACATATAGATCAATAATTGAAAAAAAAAAACATTTTTTGTGTCCACTGTAGCTTTAAGATTTATTTTGGTCATCATGGTGATATGAAAAACCGAGGAAACACCGATACCGGTCAAGGGGAAAGCAATAAGAAATCTTGATAGCACTCACCAGATAGTCTTCCCCCTCCGAATGGTTGCTGTCCAACCACAGATCCAGTGGATTTGTCGTTGATGTAGAAGTTGCCTGCGGACATCTTCAGCTTCTCTGTGGCTTTCTCCAGCCACGCCCTGTGGAGGCCAGACAGGCATTTTTATCCAACACAAGAAAGAATTAGTACATGTACATCCAATTAGAACAAAACCAAAATCCAGCACCCCAGAATGTTAATAATTATAGTTTTAAAAAACTAAAACATACACTTTTAGAGTTAATCAAACTAACTTAAGTTGTAGGATAGTATTAAGTATAATACACTTAATACTATCATTAATATTAAAGGTTAAACTATATTTCATGATACTCTGATTTCTAAATTATTGAATATCCCCTAAGTTTACACGTACTTATAATATATCATGTAATAAAGTTTAGCCTTTAGTGTTAATAATAGCATTAAATATGTTACCTTTATATTTGTAAAGAACGTGAATTTTATCTTTTATTCAGAGTTACATACAAACAAACAAACAAACTCACATGTGAAACTAATAAAAGCGTATTAAAAAGAACTTGCAACATTACTTGCCGAAAAATTCGGGGTTCACCAGGTTTTCAATGACTCTTGCGGCATGCCGGGAAAAAAATGAGGTCAGAAAAATGTATTTAATGCAATGTTCACCTTCAAAAGCAATGCATGTTCAATGAATTAACTTTTAAAAATTAATAAACTTACTTAAAATTCAATGTTTATTATTTTGATAAAAAAAATCTATTTGATTATGACTGCTATTATGTTGGAAATTGAATTATATTAAAACAATGCAAACATTTTAAATTGCACAAGTCTGTTTAGTACTATCATTGATCAAATGGTATGAAACTTTTGAAATTATTTTGGGAAAAGTAAGGAAATTGAGAAAAACAAATCATTTTCTTAGCAATGATATGTGTGGCTATTTCTAAAATCGGAGTTGTAAAAACGCAGAAAAAAAACGCAATGGTGAAAATTGGTAGTAGTGATTGTTAATGGGCTCGGCGATTATCGGACAACACGATCGGCTATCGGTAAACGGCCAAATTTGCTAGTTGGTGCACCCCTACTGGTGACTAGATAGATTTTAGCTCAATACATCAACGGTTGCAAAGACGGCTGCCATTAGGGTTGGACTTGTTGTACCCGGTCAAAACGAATTTAATGACTATGAACATTCTAATTAGACCAAAACAAAAACTGGGCCTGTGACGGAAAAAGGACCCAATCCAAGGACACTATCACCCACCTGTCCTGTGCAAAGATGGCTCCCGTGAGTGCGTACTTGTTGTCCCTGGCCAAAACGAATTCAACCACACTGCGATTGGGCAGTCCCAGGAATACATGTTAAATGGACGAGATATCTCGTCATAAACTGCAAGTTGGTTAATGGCAATACACATTTCAATTAGAACAAAACACAAATTCAAGTCCCAGAAGAAGATAGGATTGTCGTAATCGTAAGGATTTCAGTTCAAGGACAATCACCCACCGGTCTTATGCAAAGATAGCTCCTGTTAGAGTACTTGTTGTCCCTAGCCAACTCCAGGACAGCATCGAAGTCCTTATCCTTGTATGACAAGAATGAATCTTCGTATGAAATGAATGTAACGACAATACACATTTCAATCAGAGCAAAATAAAAATCCTTTCCCCAGAAGAAAAAAAAGAATCAATAGATTCCAGTTCAAGGACCCTATCACTCACCTGTCCTGTGCAAAGATGGCTCCCGTGAGTGCGTACTTGTTGTCCCTGGCCAAAACGAATTCAACCACACTGCGATTGGGCAGTCCCAGGAATACATGTTAAATGGACGAGATATCTCGTCATAAACTGCAAGTTGGTTAATGGCAATACACATTTCAATTAGAACAAAACACAAATTCAAGTCCCAGAAGAAGATAGGATTGTCGTAATCGTAAGGATTTCAGTTCAAGGACAATCACCCACGGGTCTTATGCAAAGATAGCTCCTGTTAGAGTACTTGTTGTCCCTAGCCAACTCCAGGACAGCATCGAAGTCCTTATCCTTGTATGACAAGAATGAATCTTCGTATGAAATGAATGTAACGACAATACACATTTCAATCAGAGCAAAATAAAAATCCTTTCCCCAGAAGAAAAAAAAGAATCAAGATTCCAGTTCAAGGACCCTATCACTCACCTGTCCTGTGCAAAGATGGCTCCCGTGAGTGCGTACTTGTTGTCCCTGGCCAAAACGAATTCAACCACCCTGCGGTTGGGCAGTCCCAGGAATACATGTTAAATGGACGAGATATCTCGTCATAAACTGCAAGTTGGTTAATGGCAATACACATTTCAATTAGAACAAAACACAAATTCAAGTCACAGAAGAAGATAGGATTGTCGTAATCGTAAGGATTTCAGTTCAAGGACAATTACCCACCGGTCTTATGCAAAGATAGCTCCTGTTAGAGTACTTGTTGTCCCTATCCAAATCCAGGACAGCATCGAAGTCCTTATCCTTGTATGACAAGAATGAATCTTCGTATGAAATGAATGTAACGACAATACACATTTCAATCAGAGCAAAATAAAAATCCTTTCCCCAGAAGAAAAAAAAGAATCAATAGATTCCAGTTCAAGGACCCTATCACTCACCTGTCCTGTGCAAAGATGGCTCCCGTGAGTGCGTACTTGTTGTCCCTGGCCATCTCCAGTGCGGCATCCAGGTCCTTATCCTCGTAGACATAGACCACCATGATGGGCCCGAAGATTTCTTCTCTCATGGTCAGATCGTGGGGATCCTCGGTCAGGAGAATAGTGGGTTCGATGAAGTACCCCTTCCTGGAATGGGAATATCAAATCTAGGTCATTTCCAGATTGACAGCAAACTTGTTCAGAAAAACAGCGTTTGGAAAATTCGTACATTTTTTCACCTTTCAAAAAAAAATTCAATTATTTTCTCTGCCTGCCAATAGATGGCGCCACATGTTAACTCCGAGAATTCTCCATGAATCTTTCGAAAAGTAACAGAAACTATGATTGATTATTCAATATTTCTCATTTGTTTTCAAAGGGTGTATACTTTGTATTGCTATAATGATGAATTGACCTTATAAGCAAAATTTATCTTTGAATATATTTTGTTAATGTTCTTTTTTAGCAGAGATAACAACAGATGGCGCTATTATTCAAAATTTTAATTTCTTTCAAATTAGTTATATAAACGAAAAATAACATCGCAAATTCGAACTTCTGTAGTTTGGAAAATCTATAATTTGGACATTTTTTCAACTTTCAAAAAAAATTTATTTGGTTGTTTTCTCTGCCTGTCAATAGATGGCGCCACATGTTAACTCCGGGAATTCTTTATGAATACTTCGAAAAGTAACAGAAAGTATGATTGATTAATTAAAATTTCTCATTTAATTGAAAGTTGAAAATTTGCATTGCTATAATAATTGATTTATTGACCTTATAAGTAAAATTGATCTGTTATTGTTTTCCGGAGATAACAACAGATGGCGCTACTATTCAAAATCTTAAATGCACATTTCAAATTAGTTATTTAAACTTAAAATTCACATCACAACAATATTATTTTGATAAAATACTACTCATTTCACATTTAGTTTTGAATTGGCGATTTATTTTTCATAAATTCCATAATTCGGAATTGCTGTAGTCCCGACGATTCCGAATTAAAGATGTTATATATATATGAAGATGACAGGCTCTGTTTGTTTGTATGTTTGTAACCGATGGCTAGAAGCCCCCACAGCACCTACAGACCTGAAACTTGGCACAAAATTCGAACGTATCCCCGTAATCTGCACCTCGAACGCCGAATTCTAAATTTCGAATTAGTTATTTTTAAATTAATTAATTAGTCTCATTTTTGGTGTATCCGGCATAATTGAGGGGGGGGGACTTTCCCCCACCCCATAACATTATACATCGCTGGAAAGGGTTTTTTTTCTGAAAAAGAAAAGTTTTGGCACGTTTCTCTCCGTTAATTAGAACAGGAGATATTAATTACTCAAATTTAGTCAATTTTCAAGGCTTAACTCTATACGCAAAACTGAAACACTAGGTCCATTTTCCAGACAAACTGCTCTTTCGTCCTGAAGTTACATAGTGGTTTAAATTTGCGTATAGAGTTAAGCCTTGAAAAGTGACTAAATTTGAGTAATTAATATCTCCTGTTACTTACTTAACTTAATGTCTTTTTGATTTATTTGGCGAATTGTTTTAAACGTTAACAGGACTTTTAGAGGAATCTAAAAGATTGTGGAGCGCATTCAAATTAAAGAATATAATAATTTTACTTCAGAGGGTTGGAGTGAATTTAAATTTATTCAGTTGTTACATTTATTGCACACGGGCATCGCCGTGCGGGTACTGCTAATCTTATATAAAAAACAAAAAAGAGTATAATTTGTAAATGCAATGCAGGGGATTACAAAAGTAGTTCCTCTAATCAGTGATTAGTTTTAAGCGTGTTTGAATTAAAGCGGTTTGATAATAGTTAAAATCGATTCTAGATAAACTGCTCTTTCGTCCCTGAAGTTACATAGTGGTTTAAATTTGCGTATAGAGTTAAGCCCTGAAAATTGACCAAATTTGAATTATTAATATCTCCTGTTACTTACTTAACTAAATGTCTTTTGTGATTTTATTTCGGCGAAATTGTTTTAAACGTTAAAAAGACTTTTAGAGAATCTAAAGATTGTGTAGCGCATTCAAAGAAAGAATATAATAATTTTACTTAACTCAAGTTGGAGTGAATTTAAATTTATTCAGTTGTTACATTTATTGCACACGGGCATCGCCGTGCGGGTACTGCTAATCTTATATAAAAAACAAAAAAGAGTATAATTTGTAACTGCAATGCAGGGGATTACAAAAGTAGTTCCTCTGATCAGTGATTAGTTTTAAGCGTGTTTGAATTAAAGCGGTTTGACAATAGTTAAAATCGATTGGAGACACTCTCATTTGTCTCACGTATTTCTTAATTAAAACAACAGTGATGGTAAAATTGGTAGTATTAAAAACAATCATCCTTATCAATAATCGGCTCAGCCAAATAATCGGACAATTATCGAAAGCAAATTAATCATTAATCGGCCTATTTGCTTATTGGTGCATCCCTACTTAGTATCAAGAAATCCAATAATGCATTTAATAAGGGGACATAATGCCCATTAAGACAATATAGGGTTGAACTCTATAGGAGTTTATACATGTTAGCTGAGAATTTGAAAAAGATTATGTTCAATAGATTGCTTTTTCTCACGGATCATGCACTTTTTTTCTGTTTGTTTCTTCATTATGTTTCAGCAAAATCAAGATAACAATTCAGTTAGTATTTTCACATTTCGCGAAAAATGCGACTGTAGCAGAAACCCCGATAAAAGGTCGACATCACGGGTGATGGCAGATTTCCAGTTTAAATTTTAATATTTTCACTTGTTTCACTTGACAGCGAAAAACTGAGAAAATGTCTCGTTCAGGGCTCGCCAAAGAAGGCTCAGCGCGGAAAAACCCACCCGGGTTTTTTCAGGAAAGACCGCTGTGTCGATAAAGTGGGTTTTTTCAAAATCTACTGCACATTGAAAACATTTATTTGAGACACAAACTAAATATCACGAATATTTCGATCCATGCTAAGCCTAGAAATTGGTACTGATCAATTTAGTTGCAATATTTAATTTGTAAATATATTAAATCTTGTCAACACCTGGTCCAGAAATCATCTTTTCCTGACAGTTTATTAGGTATTTAAAGTAAAATTGCATGTGAATTTCACTGTTTTTTTTTTTAATACTTAAAAGCTAATACTAAAATAAAAGCAATAATTTTTTCAATCTATAAATTCAATTCAGTATCAATTAAAAATATTTTATCAAATCAAAAAATTCAATACTACAATGCTTTTCCCAAATTTGTTGGAGAAGTTTTTTGGGAGGTCAGAGTGACCTCTCTTCAGGGCTCCCCTGATTCTATGAAATGCAAAAGTAGGTGTGTAACGTTAGAATACAGAATGATATTGAAATGGTACTTGAAAAAGCCCGGATTTTTCAGAAACCCAGGCATGCTGTGCTTTTTCAAAAAAAAAAAAAAACGGGTGTTTTTTAAAACCCTGTCAAAAAGTTAACTGAATCGAGACTCACGAGTCGTCGCTTTTCTCTCTTTTCTTTATCATAAAATAATCTTCATCAGCATTAGAGGAAGATAAAAAGCCCATAGAAATGAATTTCATTATGTACTGCAGAGAATCCTTACATTTAACATTGTCATTATTACGACTGCTGTGATCACGATTTCTATTCCGATCAATTTCTGCAAGTCCCGGACCGCGAGACAATGAGACCCATTGGAAGGGAAACCCTTTCAAACAAAAAAAAAAAATTTTTTAATCGGTCCAGGCGCATCTTCGAGTAATCTTATAACATACAAAAAAAAAAAAAAAAAAAAATCTACAACAAATTGTATAACCTCCTCCTTTGTTGAAGTCTGTTAAAAACAGGGTTTGAAAAAGCCCAGCACACCTGGGTTTTGGATGAAAACCCCCGGCTTTTTCGGGCATTGTGCACCCACTTTTTCTTTAATTCTCTGTTAAAACATTGCATTGCAAGCTATTGCTTGCTACTTCTATTTTTCACAGAATCAGGGGAGCCCCGAAGAGACGTCAATGTGACCTCCTAAAAGAAAGTCTTCGACAAATTTGGAAAAAGCATTGTAATATTGAATTTTTGAATTGATATTGAATTGAATAAACAGATTGAAATAATTTTTGCTTTTTTTTTATCTTTTAAGCGTTTAAAAAAAACAAATAATTTGAAATTTACGTGCGGTTTTATTTTAATACCTAATAAACTGTCAGGAAAGGATGATGGCAATTTTTGTACCAGGTACTAATCAAGACTAAATATTATAAACAAAATATTATAACTAAATGGATCAGTACCCATTTCTAGGCTTAGTATGGATCAAAATATTTGTAATATTTAGTTTCTATTAAATAAATGTTTTTAATATTCAGTAACTTTTGAAAAAACCCAGCTTAACGACATGGCGGGTTCTTTCAAATGGGCCTGCTTTCGCTTTCGGGAACCCCAATATTATAGAAGTTCTAGTGCGCCGCTGAAAAAGTGCACTAAATCGAGACTCACGAGTCATCGCATTTCCCTCCGGCTACAATGGTGACCTTGGAGGCAGAGTGGGCGTGGTCGATGAACCCCTTGACCTTGGCGAACGCCCTGTCGTCTATCACCGCTGAAACGAAGGTCTCTGGCTCCAGGGGAGAACCCACCTTCACTTCTTTGATGATCTCGAGCAGGCCCTCCTTGATCTGAAAACAAGAGAAAACAGACACATCAATCTATTTCAGAAACAAAAATTATTACAAAAATTCAGAAAACTTGCTTTCAGAGTTGAAAAATAAATTAATGAATAATTTAAATGAAAAAAAAATCACTAAATAATTTAAATGAAAGAAATTAATAAATAATTTAAATAAATAAATGAGTAAAAAAATTCCTTCCAAAAATTTTGATGGGGCAACTTGCGCCACAATCCCTCCCTGTAGGTGCCCCTGGTTATCAGTTAGTGGTGTACCGAGTACTTTGTAAATACTGGGTATTCGGTTACATTTTTATCAGGTACTCTGCCAATTGCCGAGTAGTTGTAAAAATTGAATATTTTCCAAGGTACAGAAATTTCTGAGGTACTTTAACCAATATGACTTTTCTTCATTAAATACAACAGTATTCTATGTGCGCCATTATCCACGCCCCCCCCCCTCCTGTGGGCATCTTGAGTTAAACCATGAAATACAAAGAGAGTTTTACATTTTAACTGACCACGATCAGTTATTCCACATGGAACAAACTGCATTATATACTTCAACGGCAACTCATGACATTACATGAAAACAGGAGAGAGCAGTAATGACCCATCCTGTGGCCATAGGCTCTTCCTGGGCACGTAGGTCCCGTGTCCAGGGCAGAGACACTTCTGCCCTCCGTTATTATCAAAGGCTAGACCTGATAGAGGAGGTCACCGACGGCTCTTCACATCAGCAGAGGGGGTGCACAAAGTGGTAGTTCTTGCCCCCACACTCTAAAAGGGGAAAGAAAAAGCGGTCAACATCACCAGTGGACTTAATTCTAGACTTAGCACTTTCAATTTTTTAAAAGATTTCATCATTTGATATTGCATTATGAATTATTCATACCCGCCAACATGTCTGATTAGAAAATCTTACCATTTCGTACTAAGACAATAACCTATTTCTTAATGAAAATCAGACATTAAATAAGTTGTCCTAATTGTATCACTGTCACTTTCAGTAGTTTGCTTTCATTTTAATTTTTCTTTACATTTTCAACTGAATAAAAGAATTTCAGTTTTGCAATTTTCTATGAAGTATGCATTGAATATCAGCATGCAGGTAAGAAGAAAAAAAAACATGAATAAAAAAATACATGAAATAAAATAAAGGCGGCTTCGGTAGCCACGTTAAAATAACTGCCAAGCGTCAAAATTGAAATATTAAAATACTTTTACGATGCAAAAGGACTGAAATCTTAACACAGGAAGCAATTCTTCATTGACTACAGGAAAAGTTTTTCTTGAAATAAATTTATTAATTAAAAAATAAAAAAATGCAACAAGTTCATTTAAGCTAGCAATATGTCAAAATACGTTCCACCATCAAAAATATTAAAACACTGACAAGATGTTAAAGGATTGAAATGTCAAACAAAAGAAGCCATTTTACCAGAATCAAGGGTGAAATGTAAGCACAGGGCTAGCAGCAGACTTTCTCAAAATTTTAAGAGAATTTTAGGAACATTTTAGGAAAATTTTAGGGGCAATTTACGATTTTATTCGAGTACAAATAGGTACATGATAGTACAGGTAGTTATCAAAATAATGGAAACACTCGAGATTCATAAAAAATATCTACCGTTCATCGCAAAATAAGCGATCAATTGTTCTTTAACTTCCAGTCATACAAAATATAGACTTCACCGGACATTTCCACATTGAAATTAAATCACCCATGCATTCGGGGGACGACAAGGGCGGTCGGAAGAAAAACCTCTTTTTGACCACAACTCTTCGAAAATAGCTCGGAATAAGCTATCAATTTCAATAATTAATTATCATACTATGTATAATTACTGTACAAATTTTTATGAACGCACCACTCTTACTCCCGAAGATATGAAACATTTTTTAAAAAACTAAAATTTAATTTGAAGAGTTTTTGCTCATAACACGTAGAGTTTTTGATCAAACCTTATCAAAACTTCAGGGAAGATGACAAAATACAAGAAAAAGAACATACTAAAACTGTAAATAAAAATATTATAAATCTGATGAGATATGAATGTCAAAAGGAAATAATTTTTCACGGCGCATGCGCGAACGACAGAAATTTATAACTACAAAAATATGGTAGCCTGGTTTATACTGCATCTTATAAAAAAAGTTCCAGTTGAATATCATGAAAATTGAAAAAGATATCAGCGATCTAGTGAGCTGTATTTCATTTATTGGCAGACAATACATAAATAGTGAGGGACTGTCCACAAAGAGCTATTTTCAAATTAAAGGTTGATAGATGGGATTTTCGGTTAAAGGTGTGCCCATCTACCTTTTTCATATTTAGCAGAGTAAGCGTCCATGCGTAAACAATAATAAACATTACTTAAAAACATAATACTGATAATGCCCTGCCATTATATAAAACTATCAGTTTGCTAATCCTCAAAAAGGCTAAGGCATTGAGAAGCCAAGACAAGCTCAAGGTTGGAGCGAGTCGGCTCGCCTTTCTAGAATCAACGGCTAAAGGGCTGATCGGACTGAGCACCGATAAAGATCATCAAGTGCTTTTATATCAGTCTTATTTGCATGTTAGACCGCCGATCAGGCAAAGCTATTGGCTGACAGCACTAGGCATGCGTGAATGACGTCGTACGCCAAATGTAGATCACGGCACGTGTTCAAGGCGTGACGTCATGAGCCCGATTAGCATATGAGAAAAACAGTTAAGTTCTTTAAGGAACTAAATATAAATAATAATGGTAATCTAATCATTTCTAAATACTAGACTGCCTAGTCTATCAAATGTTAATGCGTCATCGCTCAAAACCAACGTTTCAGGGGGTGTCCGGATACTTTTGGCCACCTACGTATACGGTCTTTTTGGCCCAATAGGCGAAATGTGACTTCTACGCCGAATATAAATTTTCAAACTGAAAACAATTTAACATTGAAAAAAATGCTCGATTGTCACCACACTATTTGTGGACAACTCTTGGGGAGGCTTGGGGGGGGGGGATGGCATCCCTGGGTAACACGATAAATAAATAACAGAGTGACACCAGAAAACTGATAGAATCAGCTCACCTCCGACAAGACGAGGGAAATTCTTGTATGTGGTGATACGGTCAGCGGTCAGCTTCCACAGTATCTGGAATGTCCTGGAAAAAGAAATCAGATCAGTGAATATTGAAGCACATTCTATGAAATAGATCACAGGGGTGCCCATCCCCCCCAAGCTCAATGGCGCAAATCCACCCCCCCCCCCCAAAAAAAAAAGAAAGAAAAATTAAAAAAAATTTTACAACGCTCTTGTGCTTTTTATTGTTAAATTAAGATATGATGGGGCCCTAGGCATAACACTGTTTTGGGGCCCCCTGTACTGAGGCTTTACAATTTTAGGCATAGGTCAAAACAATTTTAGCCATTGATTAGAACAATTCTAGCCATTTGGGGGCCCCTAAATTGTGGGGGCCCTAGGCCGTTTCCCAGGGCTGCCAACCTTATTAGGCAATTATGTGTAGTAGGGTGGGGCGAAAAATAAAAAGTTTTTCAGATGAAATTCTAATAGTTGCCAAAAGTTGTCTTTGGTGATAGTTAGCTTTTGTGCAAAATTTGAGAAAAATCGGTTAATATCTTCAGGGGGCGCTGCGATCACAAAGTTTTACCATAGCTTTGTTGTGGATGGTTAAAATATCAAAAAGAATGCCTTTAGGTAGTCTCTTTGCGTTTTTTTTACTCAAAAGAGGTTTTCATGCATTAAAAGCATATGAAATGACTCACAAACGTTATTTTATATGATATATTTATATTTCAAAAAAATCACTTTTTTTCACGTTTTTGTTTCTTTTTAAATGTTTGAAATATAAATATATCATACAAAATAATTTTTTGTGAGTTATTTCATATGCTTTGAATGCATGAATATATCTTATGAGTAAAAAAATTGCAATGAGATTAGCTAAAGGCATTGTTTTTCATATTTTAACCATAAAATCCATAACAAAGCTATGGTAAAACTTTGCGATCGCAGCACCCCGTGAAGATATTAACCGATTTTTCTCAAATTTTGCACAAAAGCTAACTATCACCAAAGACAACTTTTGGCAACTATTAAAAGTTGATCTGAAAAACTTTTTATTTTTCACCCCACCCTAATGTGTAGTCAGAAGGAAAAAGAAGTGTAATTTCCAGTGCTTAAGTGTAGTCTAGCGCGGCTCATTAATAGGACCCCCCGCATTATATAGGGGATATGCTTAAAACTGTATTCTTTAATTTAGTAAAAATACTACAATAAACAAATGCAGGAAAAAGAGATTTCAATTTTTCAATTAATAGATAATGTTGACTATACTGTTCAGCAGTCTGAGTTTTTTTTTAAAACAAGTCAAGCTGAAGCTTTGTCAAATGACAGCAAATTCACAGAAAAATTTTGCAAATAAATTTTTAATCCAAATTCAGACTTTCATTAATTTCATTTAATTTAGTAATACAACAGGATTAAATAAAGAAAAACAAAAAGTGAAATATTTTAACAATGAAGATGGTTTTAATAACAATGTGAGGTCGCCGTTTTGCTTAAGCTGCTCGTTCATTTGGAAATTCCATCAAATAACAAGATTTGTTGCTATGAATCATACTTATCTTTTCAATTAATAAAAAGCATTCAAAGTTTCAGTGCAAAGTTCATTCAAAGAGCGGCACCTAAGTTCACTATCCAATCGGGATGAAGACCTTTCAATCGTGACGAAACGGCTCCGGTGGCGTCATGGATTCGCTCGGGAGTGGTGGAGATGGATGACGTGTGTAGTGGTGCTTGTTCGGCATTCGTTTTAAATGGAAGATGCCATGCGAAATGACACTGGAACCGACTCAAAAAAGCATCATTTGGGATAACCGATGAAAGGATATTTAAACCACAAGCAACAAAATAAATAATTTGTTATCATATGCTTCCGCAACAAATGCGTAGTGCGTAGTAAGCTAGATAAATGCGTAGTAGTTGGCAGCCCTGCATTGCCTAGTTGGCCTATTCAATAATCAGGCCCTGCATTCTGCAGGAGTTTGGCGCACATCGGCGCAATTGGAGCAGCTTTGGGACCACTGGATGTATTTTCCCGAAAGCAGGGGCGAATACAAGGGAGAGGCGATGGGAGCGATCGCCCCTCCCTTGGGGGACTCTTTGCTGGTAATTTTTCGATATTGCAGTTCAAAAACGCAATGCAATTTTTCAACTTTTAATGAAGTTAGGGCCCTGCTCCACATCAGCAGAAAACGCGACGGAAACCGAAGGCAGAAACCGAAAATCCGGGTTCTTTCCATAGGAACACCATTTAATCCATTTTACGTTTCTGCTTTACGCTCGCGTTTTCCGCTGATGTGGAGCAGGGCCTCCACATCAGCGGGGTTTGAGGCTCTCCCCGGAAAATGTTTCGGAATTGAAGTCCAAAACTTTTGGATCCGCTTTTTTCTGAAACTTCATTTGCTTTATGCGAGCCATGATTTTGAAGTCTCTAATGTTGGTATATGAGTTTTGCATCGTTTACAATGTTATCAGCTATTTGCTTTTCGAAACAAATAAAGAGGTTGACTATATGGTAGCTTAACATTTCATGTCCCAAATTAATTTAACAATGAGTTTTTACACATTTTTTTGAGTCGCAAGTACATCCAAACATTTTTACATAAAATTTTTTAATTTTTGGGGGTCTAAGGCCCCCTACGCCTTAGGGTCAGGGTTTACCAAAGCGGGCAAAGGCTGAACAATCCCGCCCAGGTTTTTTCAGACGAGACCACTTGAAAAACCCACTATGTCGGTACAGTGGGTTTCTTCAAAATTTATTGCATGTTGAAAACTTTTATTTCAGAAGCAAACTAAATCTTACGAATATTTTTATCCATACCAAGTCTAAAAATTGATATTAAATTAGTTCTAGATCAATTTAGTTATAATATTTCGTCTTGGTCAGTACCTGGTCCAGAAATTTCCCCATCATCCTATCCTGACAGTTTCTTAGGTATTAAAAAAAAAAACTGCATATGAATGTCATTTTTTTTTTTTTTTAATACTTCAAAGATAGAAAAAAAGCAATAATTATTTCAATCTATAAATTCAAGTACCTGGGGACCGAGCCCACTCGGTTAAAAAAAAAGCGGTTTGTATACTCGTGTTTTTTTCTAAAATGCGAAGTACTTATTTAGATAAACTTGAAAAGCATTTTTAAGCCTTTGGTTGCAATTACGCATTTAAAACAGCCGTAATTTGTTTTAAAAAACACAACCTTATTTAACATTTTGAAGCAAAAATGGGACACCGGTGTCCCACTGAACGAAACACCGATTTCCCATGAATATTTTACCTTTTACACAGAAAGGGACACCACTGTTCTGTGCTGTATTACATAACCAGAAAATTATTAAAATGCTAAATATAATATTTTACTCTTATTTTACCGTAAATTAATGCAGAGTAATGAACAAAGTATGAAAAATACGTTGATAAAAATTCTGCGTCAAAGGGTTAATCCATGCCCACCGTAAAATCACACCCAAATTTCATTTCATTTGGCGCCGAAGGCGCGGGAGGGGTTGATGAGAATATATGCAGAGTCCCTGTTCTCCAGTACGCATTTAGTCCAGTTGGTTTTGACTTTCACTTCACTTGACACTCCAAGGTTCCCCCTGTACATACCACAACTCATGGTTTAACCGGGATGGGTCTTGAAGAGCGCTCTGTTCATTTTTGAACAGACTCAAGGGCCGAGGAGACCCTTGGCCCAGCATCCCCCTGAGATATCGTTTCACTTAAAGGATACCACGAACATTTTTAACGTCCCCCAGCCACCATTTATGAAGACTGTGGATCTTTGATCAGCTGGGCTTCCTCTATATGATCGGCCCGGGACCCCCCGGTTACGAGTCCGACGACTTACCGATCGGACTACAAAATCCAAAACTTTATCTAAATACAAAATTTTATCAAAATCGTTTGAGCCGTTTTCGAGATCCGAAATATATATATACAAGAATTGCTTGTCTAAAGATATTAGATGTAACTTAATATTTTAAGAATGAGTTTCATATTTATTGATATTTTACCTGAAATATCTTACTAAACACTCTTGAGGAGGAAAAAAAGTATTTTAAAACTAACTATAACACTTTTATACTCAATTTTGAAATCGCACTTGAAAAGTAAAGTAATCTGATTTTTATATACTGTAAGTTACCATAAAATTCAATAGATGTCGGTGGACTATTACCACTGCTTTTATCCCAACATCTAGTGAAGCCTTGCTTTAACGTTTCAAAAACAATAACAATTTAACGTTGCCAAATACCATAATTTGAACTTGCGCTGATGTGATTAAATGTGAAATCCAATTGTTATAACAAAGCGTGGTCGCCACGGAAACAGTAACAATAAAGTAATCATAAAGAAAATGGCGCAATAAAAGCTTCTCAAACTTTCAATGAAGGCACAAAAAAAACGGGGTTTTTTGTGAAAACTCGCGTTTTTACAGAAAAAACGCCGACGTAGATGAACTCAGAAACCAAAACTCTATCTAAATACAAATTTTTATCGAAATCGTTAGAGCCGTTTTCGAGATCTGAAAAATAAATAAATAAATAAATATATATATATATATATATATACAGGGTGTCCACTCCAATCGTGGACCAATAGCTAATTTCTAAACCGTTAGAGATAAGCATATAGTTTATTTGGGAAAAAATCTCCAAATTATGAAAGGAATTTTGGGTCTATTCAATGTTTTTCAAAAAATCAAATTTTGAAAGAGTTACGAAATTTAAATTTTTATACAGCCCCCCAGTCCTATCAATCATATTTAGTAAAACATTCTTGACACAGTACCGTTTAAAACTAAAAAAAAATCACTGTTCTGCGACAAAAATTGACCGAGTTATGACGTTTTGAAAAATCAAGATTTTGAAGGATTTTGCATACGGTCCCTTAAGCGATTTCTCGATGACGTCATGAAATAATGCAAAATCTTGATTTTTCAAAACGTCATAACTCGGTCAATTTTTGTGGTAGAACAGTGATTTTTTTTTAGTTTTAAACGTTACAGTGTCAAGAATGTTTTACTAAATATGATTGATAGGACTGGGGGGCTGAATAAAAATTAAAATTTCGTAACTCTTTCAAAATTTGATTTTTTGAAAAACATTAAATAGACCCAAAATTCCTTTCATAATTTGGAGATTTTTTCCCAAATAAACTATATGCTTATCTCTAACCGTTTAGAAATTAGCTATTGGTCCACGATAGGAGTGGACACCCTGTATATAGATGATGAACATATTATTAATATCTGTAAACAAAATTAATGCAAAAATAAAATGAAACGATCCATTCAGCATTTAACATTTAGACTCATAAAAGAACAGTTAATTTTGCATTAAAAAATTTAAAATAATGATCTGAACAAAAAATAAAGCGAATTTTCATTTATTTCAGTCCTAATGATGAGTAATTAGATTGAAAAATAAGTAAAATTCAATTTTCATATCGGATGCAGAGATTGTATTTTTCAACATAAAGCATCAGAAGTATAAAAACAGTAAACAAAATAATTTATTAAAGTCAAATAATTTTAGAATAACCTTTCATCAGGTTTATATGATGAATGTCATTAATAATCACCGACATATTCGCCAAAAATTCGGAGTAAAAAATACGGTAGGGAGATGTAGCAAAACAAACAATACCGAACTTCCAATACTAACAGACGAAAAAATACAGTAATTCTTGAATCTAACTAAAACACCATCATTGTAAGCTTCAAAAAATATAAAAAATTCAGATAATTTTCTGCCAAAATAAGGTCAAAACGTCACACAAAGAAGTCAGATGGTGAAAATTTTAAATAGCTGATCACTCTATCAGAAGCAATCCCATTTTTTTCCAACCCCAGCAGCCTGTTTGCAGTTCTAAGTTCATTTCGCGTATAATTGCTATTAGTATTATTTAATTTTTGTATTAGTCAAGAGCAGGGAGAAAAATCCTTGCTCTGCATTTCCAGAGAAATCTATAACAGCAACATCTCAGCAAGCCATTTTGATTTGCATATGATAAAACAAACAAGCAGAACTATAAAAGCAAAACAACTACCTTTAAGTTGCTAATTTCTTTAAAAGAAACCAACAAAAAGTGCTACATTAAGATTTATTGCTTACCCGAGCATTGCGGATAGGAAGTATCGCGGACTTTTTTCCCCCCCGCAAAATAAGCGGATATGCGATTCCCTTCTGTAACTTCAGAAAAGGTCCAAAAATCATGGGCTTTTACATAGAAGTTATTTTGATTTCAGATTTGCTTTTTGAATGAATGATTTGTGAAATGTCCGTTTTGTTTGATCAGCATTTTGTGAATGGTCCGTTTTGCTCGATCGTATTTTTGTGAAGGGTCCGTTTCGCTTGATCGTATTTTTGTGAAGGGTCCGTTAACGGACCTGAATTTTCTCTGGCCAGACCCCTAATACAAGTGTAGTCTTTGCCCGGGGGACTTCACTTGACTTGACTTACAACTTCTGTTGCTTGGTTTCTTTTCGGTAGCGGTCGCTACTTTGAAGTTCGCCGGTCCGGCTTACTCGCAATGGATCATTTTTCTGGCTCCCCACTTCTACGTATGTCGTAGTTGACAGTATGCTTTGCGATTTTCTTTGAGCGTTGTGGGCACGTGGATTTAATTAACAGAAGGTAGCCAAGTTTTGAAGTTGAGGTCGTGTAGGGATGCTGCGATACCGGCGATCATTTAAAACTGTTTTGATTTGTTTTTAATCTTATTTACAATAAATGTGGTGAATTGTTTAAAGAACTAGTCTGCATCCATCTTTTGGAGAAAAAGTGAACACTCTGAAACATAATTATTTAGACCGATGCACCACACTTGAATTAGTCTGGGACATCAGTAACATATAATTGATATCTATGACTTTTAACGTTACAATATCTTTTAAACATGTGCTGTATCAGAAATATGTTTTTGATACACAACACTTTCCAGCTATTCCCATAACCAAAAATAACATGGATTGAGATCGGGTGACCTTGGGGGCCATACCGGAAATTCTATGGCTATCATATTAAACCTCATTTGCAAACAACAATCATTTTTTCTTTGCGAAATTGCTTTGTACAGATTTTTTCTCAAATTTAATTCGCGATATTCAGAGTAATACACTTTTGCAGTGCCAAATTCTCCCCTGGAGGCGATTTTTTAAACTATTTTTTTTTTTTTTGATTTCAGAAATCAAAATCCCACGGTTTCATATGTGCGCCCATGAAATTTGACAATATTTCGCTCAGTACTTCATGCGCAAGAGGGCTCCAAACACCTCACGTTAATTTATAACCCCCTGTATTTCATGATACTCTGATTTCTCTCTGATTTTCAAAACTATCTAATATCTGCTAAGTTTGCATGCACTTATAATCCATCGACATGTAATATAGTTTAGCCTTTAGTATTAATAGTAGTATTTAATATATTACTTTTATATCGGCAAAGAGTGAGTTTTATCTTTTATTCAAAGTTGCATACGAACAAACCTACATGTGAAACTAATAAAAGCGTATTAAAAAGCAAGAAGTCAACTGCTGCTTGATCCGGTGACCACCCACCTGAGGCTCCCGGTGAAGTTGATCCCGGCCAAATCGGGCGAAGAGGACACCACGTCTCCGAAGAGGGGCCCGTCCGAGGGCACGAAGTTGATGACCCCGGGGGGGAATCCCGCTTCTCTTAAAAGCTTGAAGACCACCCAATTGGAGAGGACTGCAGTGTCAGAGGGCTTCCAGACTACTACGTTGCCCTGGAACAGGAAAAAGTCGGGTGGGGTAATATCTGGGGTCTTGCTTGTTGGGCGGGACAAAAAGAACAGCACTGGTGTGAACGACATGCCTTGCGATGAACCGACATGTAATGTATGATTCAATTGACCAGAGGTGCCAGGGGGGGGGAGGGGCTATGGCGCAAGTTGCACCATCAAAAATTTTTGGGGGGATATTTTAAACTAATTTATTTATTTGTTTCAATTATTTATTGATCATTTTCTTCATTTAAATTATTCATTAATTTATTATTATTTATTTATTTATTTATTTATACATTTATTTATTTTTTGTGTGTGTGCTTGGAATGTTATTTATTTATTTAAATTATTTATTAATTTATTTTTTAAATTTAAATTATTTACTGATTTTTTTTATTTGAATTATTCATTAATTTATTTATTTAATTTAAATTATTGCTTTATTATTATTTACTTATTCATTTATTTATTTTTTGTGTGTGTGCTTGGAATGTCTGGAAGGAAAAAAGTGATTCTATTCTGTGCATAGTTAGTATTTTAAAAAAAAGAATAATGTGTAAAAAAAATAATAGTTATAATTAAAAAATATATATATTAAAAAGAAATACATAAAATAAAAAAGAGAGTTAAAAACAAAAATTAAAAAGCACAAGCGGGTCGTGAAAACAGGGAGGGAGGGGGGGGGGTGAGCCATTGAGCTTGGGGGGATAGGCACCCCTGCAACTGACTACATACGTCAACAGCACGACTGCAGTCTCATTCTTATACCCGACTCATCAGTCTGAGATAGGCAATAACCGAGCTGGGGCAGGTTTCATTTCAATGAAACTGCAACTGCCAACAAGCTGACAGCACAACACTGAGAAACTGCGGTATTGGTACTGTTTCATTGAAATGCCTGCAGCGTCTCTATTCCAGACTGGTGAGTCCATAATAAATACAAAGTCTCTGGATGACATAATTGAGCTGTATGGTATATTGCAGGCAGTTCTGCCTTAGACCTGGCTCAAGAGCCGTACTTTAGTTCCTAAAAGACTTTGGATTCTCAGTTCTAGAGCCCAAGGCCATTATGATTAACAAGATTGCCTGTAATGTAAATTCATAATGGGATTTTTTTTTTTGCAGTGGCAATGAAACAGTTGGTATGATTGTAGTTCTAGATTTAATTTGTTCTGGCTGAATAAATCAGTTAAAGAGTTTGTACCATAAAGTTGCTGAGTCAGAAGATGCAAACCACTTTTTACTCATTTAATTAAAATAAACCTTAACCCATTAATGCCTGACATTTTTTTTTCCAAAGTTATTTTATATACTGGTTACAGACAGTGTTTAATGGACAGGAAAAATAATTTGAAAAATACCATGCCAAAAATATTTTTTTTATTAAAGAAAGAAAAGTCGTCCCTAAAAAGTTACGATAGACACCATGGGTACATACTTTTTTCACCAAAATTTTTTTCTGCCTACGATATAATATTTAAAAAGACATTTCATAAGAGGAAAGAAAAACAGCAATTAACATAAACTGGGAAGCTGGGAATAATTTTTTAAAAATTGAGATTGTGAACGATGTCATTCTTGATAAAGATCATATTAAAACAGCTACAGAACACACTTTACAGTGGTTATGTGCTGCAGTCTGTTCATAATGAATTGAATCAGTACCAAGGTACTCATTGAACACTATTATTTAGTTGAAATGTTCATTTTTGGGAAATTCAGACATGGGTTTTGGACCGTCCCTAAAAAGGGACGCTAGGCATTATGGGTTAAAAATACAGAGACTTACAAAAGCTAAAACAGTTTAAAAACATTTAAAAATAGGAACTGTGGCGAATATTAGAATAAACTGCCTGCCAAAAACCACCCACAAGAACAACATTCACAAGAGGAGTTTTGTCCCATTCGATACAAAACATTGTGAAACGGAAAACAACGAGCGAAGCAATCTTACCATGAGTGTCGGTCCCGAAGCCAGGTTTCCTCCAATCGCAGTGAAGTTGAAGGGGGAGATGGAGGCAATGAAGCCCTGGAAAAGATCAACCATTCAGAATTAATCTCCGAGAATCAGAATCGAGTTTTTGCTCTTTGATAAACCTATATCACAAAAATCAGTCAGCCACAGGGAAGTCATTTCAAAATTTTCCAGGGGGGGCGGGGCGGCAAAAGGTGCATACACAATGTAAAATTTACCAAAAAGTGGCAAAAACCAAGCCCACCTATATGCCGATACATTGATTTGGTCCCAAAGTCAGGGGGGGAGTTAATGACCCCCCTGCCCCCCCTAATTGATGGGGCTGGTCAGCCATTCAGTATTTTACTTACTGACATCAGACCAGGAAAGTGACCAGACCTTAGTTTTGGGGATGATTTTCAATAAAATTGGATTTCATGTTCTACGAGGGGTAACAAGAAAGTAAGGTCTCCTATTTTTTTTAAATACAAAATGACATTCACTTACTAAGTATGATACATCGTTTGAAAGGCCAGGATCTTGGCTATTTTTCAACACAATCACCATTTTTTTCCAACACCTTTCGCATCCGCACGATGTACTTTTCTTTGCCGGTATCGTACCACTTTCCGTCCGCTTCGCGCAGATAGGTGTTGACCTCTTTTTGAACCTCCGCGTCCGACGCAAACTTCTTCCCTCCGAGATGTTTTTTTAGGGCGGGGAACAAGTGGTAGTCACTTGGGGCCAGGTCGGGACTGTAGGAAAGGTGATCAATGATTTCCCAGCCAAATTTCCTGATTAGGTCCAGGGTCTCTTTGACCCCGCCTACAGTCCCGACCTGGCCCCAAGTGACTACCAAGGGCATAGCCAGGACTCACGTTAGGGGGGTGCAAGCAGTGGCATCTCAATAGGAGGTCACTGTGACCTCCTAAAAAGTTCTTATCCGATACAAATTGGCTGAAGAAATTTGATAACTGAGACAGTATTGCAAGGCTGAACTTCTTTATTTTATTTCCTTTTTTTTCTTTAATTAATTATTATTATTATTTTTTTTTGTGATGCCTCACCTCTCTTTTGGTAGACATAGATAAGTATGCATTCTTGTATTTCATTTATCTATTTTTTAATCATGCAGTAAAGTTCTGAGTTTCATTCGGTAAATTAAAAAATTTCTCCTCAAAAACAGGCAAGCTTACTATCATTTTCTGAAAAGTAATCAATACTAGATATAATAACGCAGTTTATATAAAGTTCCCAAAAATTAACATAAAAGCCAAATTTTTCAATAAAAACAGAAAGAAAAAAGTAAGAAAGAAAGAGAAAAAAGTGCTTGAAATTCTATTTGCACAAAAAAAAGGAAGAAATTATGAACTCAAAGAAACTAGATCATAGTTTATTTTACACCTTAAACCAATGGATGGTATAAAATCTTTCTAAAAGAACAAAACAGTAGTTTTGTAGTAACATGCTGGTGACCAGTATGTTACAATGAAAAGCATGAAAGGGGACAAAATCGTTTGTAAAAAAAATAAATAAAATGGGAGGTCACAGTGACCTCCTATTGGCTCTGATCTAGCACCCCCTAGCTACGCCCTTGGTGACTACCACTTGTTCCCCGCCCTAAAAAAACATCTCGGAGGGAAGAAGTTTGCGTCGGACGCGGAGGTTCAAAAAGAGGTCAACACCTGGCTGAGCAAAGCGGACGGAAAGTGGTACGATACCGGCATAGAAAAGTACATCGGGCGGATGCGGAAATGGCGGTTATGTTGAAAAATAGCCAAGATCCTGGCCTTTCAAACGATGTATCATACTTAGTAAGTGAATGTCATTTTGTATTAAAAAAAAGTAGGAGACCTTACTTTCTTGTTACCTCTCGTATATTCTGCTGATTTTTGTTACAATAGATGTTACAACGCTATTTCAATGAGGAATGTTTTTTAAAAAAATGATTCATCTTTTCAACGAAGAAAAAGAAAATCTCGATAGATGACTTTACTCACATGCGGGGAGGAGGGAAAAGGAAATTTCTACCTTACGACACTTATAAGATGTGTTAAACATCGAGTTTGGTACTTACAAATTTGAAGAATTTTGGTGTTCTTCTTTAGAGGAATTAAAAATTCTAAGGGAGAAGTGCAGGGCCGCCGTTTGAGGGGGGATACTGGGCCTCTAGTACTGGGGCCCGGAGCTTTGGAGGGACCGTAAGGTTATGAACATGTTTTTACAGTAATAGTGTCAATAATTTCATCAAAAAAAAGCCAATTTTCCAAAAAAAAAATCTTGCTTTCCATTGCCGATTCTCAATATGAAACAATTGCTTGCACAAACACTAATGAATGAAGTCTGTTTGTGCGAAGGAAAATGCACCGCTTTCCAAAAGCTACATAAACTCGTCAAACCAAGTCTAACTTATTAACAAATGTCTCTTGCACTTTAAGAACAAGAATCAAGTAGTGCAGGGACACTTCTCAGACATGAAAAGTTATCCAACTTTTTCTGTATCCAGATACTGTATTTTAAAATATATTTTTACAAAAAAATCCGAATTACAGTTTTTAAATTTACATTAAAATTTAAAAATTCAGTTATAAGCAACTAAACAATGCAATATTACATGTGAATGCGATTTCAAGCTATTAATTTTGAAGTTTGTTGAACGAAACGTCAAAAATTGTGTTTTTCTGTTTTCAAATTTGTCGTTTCCTGTAAAAAAAAAAATCATCTGGCAATACAAATAACATGAAAATAAAATTAGATGCACACTTTCGTAACTAAAAAAAAAAAGGTTTTCCGAAAAAAATTATTTTTCTCCATTTTATTTTACAATTGCAAATGTGCTGAAACGACGGCATAAAAATATGCAATTGGAAGGGGGGTGCATGGTGGCCCGGCATTAAAATTGGTACCGCGCCCTATCTCTGGTAGCGGCGGCCCTGGAAAGGTGTATTGTTGAAAAATTATGTTTGCAATTACTACAATAAAAATAAATACTGCAGAAAAAGCACTTTATTTGTACAATTATTCCTTAATGATGATTTCATTTTCAAATGCGGTTTCAAAGTAAATAAGAAAACTAAGTAAGTAAGAAAATAAAGTAGTATGAATATTTTTTTCCGTGAAAAACTATGAAAAGCATTTTTGTAACAATATTGAAAAATTTCGAAGGGGGTTCGAACCCTAAAAAACCGCCCCTTCAATACGGCCCTGCACCAGGTACTCTTAAAATGCATGGAACAACATGTTTAAAACTATTTAAATCAAAGATTTTACAGGATTGCCACTCAATTACGGGGGAAAAAATTCCCTGCGTTTTCCCTGCATGAATATGCAGTATTACGAAGAGCGAACACTGATATTCTATATGAACATTAATATCCTAGCACAGAAAAAAAAAAAACTAACTAAATAAAAACATAGGGAGGCAAAGCAGAATTCAATAACACTGAAATCATAGAACGGATAAATGACTAATCTCATACTCTAATTAAATTAGCATAAGGTTTAAAATGCATTTCGAACTAAGTAATAAATATTTTTTTCTTCTATAATACACAATTAAATATGTACTTATAAATAAATAAACTTAGCAAAAAAAACTGTGAAGTAAAATTACTATTTATTCTATTTTATTTATTATTATTATTTTATTCACTTGCGCATAAATTTATTCATTGGTAGTTCACATATTTTAGAATTCATTTTGGCAACTTGAACTTTTGAAAAAAAGTAAAATTCCCTGCACTTTCCAGATTTTTGAAGAAATTTTCAAAATTCCCTGGATTTTCCCTGTTTTTCTGTTGATTTTTCAATTCCCTGTATTTTCCCTGTTTTTTCAGGTTTCCCTGTGGCGTGGCAACCCTGTTTTAATAAAGACAAAATAAGTTTTTTTTTTTGCTTTTTAGCAAGCTCATTAAAATCACAAAAAATCTGATTTGAACTGCAGGTATTGTCCTGTGATCGCGATTTTGAAAATGAAGGACTGGTAAAAATCGCAAATAAAAGAATTTATTTAAGTAAAATTAGTTTATAATTGCATATTATAGCTCTACAACCTACACATGATCAATAATTATTGACATTATTGAAGTAAAAATAAACTGTAATTATTGTTGTTTTTTTAAATCTAACAATAAACTTTTATTTCACAAGCTATTTGGATTATAGAGAGTTTCAGATCTCCAGAAATTGGATTTCTGAGCAGATCGGTTCCCCTTAGCAGATTTCAATTTTATAATAATTTAAAATAAAATTGAAAGGATCTTTTTCCGATTTAGGAAAGAATTTCGAGACAGGGTGATAAAAGCATAACAAATCATAATAATATTAGTTCGAAAACCCCGAAAAATACACTTTTAGATGCTTTTAGAATACATCAACATGTAATATAAGAAATATAGTTTATATAATATACCTTAGCCCTTAGTAGTAATAATAGTGTTAAATATATTACTTTTATATTTGCAAAGAACGTGAATTTTATCCTTTACTGAGAGTTACATACACAAACAACTGAAACACTTATAATACATCAACATGTAATAGTAGCCTTTAGTATTAATAATAGTATTAAACACTTAACTTTTATATTTGTAAATAAGCTTTAAATTAGTTTAAAAAACTAAAAAATATGCTTTTAGATACACTTATCAACATGTACTATAGTTTATATAACATATTTTAGCCTTTAGTATTAATAATAGTATTAAATAAGTTACTTTCATATTATTATTACTTTTACCTTTTATATTTAATAATAGTATTAAATATATTACTATTTATATATTGCAAAGAACGTGAATTTTATCTTTTATTCAGAGTTACATACAAACCCACACGTGACACAAGCAAAAGCGCATTATAATCGGGTCATTCCATATAATCGGTCCGGCCCATTTGTTGATATAAAATCAACAAATGGGCCGTGCCGCACTATTTTTTATTTTGATCATACTTGGTAGGAAATATGCACCAATATTCTGTACCTCCAAACTGTTTTAATTTTTGCTCTAAAAAATTTTTTTCTCGAGATATAGCCATTTTTTTGTTCCGCCGATGAGTAAAATTCGGCGTTTTTGATCTTTTTTCTAACAGCTCTGGTAAATTTACTTAAAGTGGTAGAAAGATCAAACATGGCTTATTTTGAAGCTAAAAGAATGAACTTTTATTTGTGCATAAAAAGAAACGGTTTGGGTTAAGCCTAAATATAAATTTTCCCGTGTCAATTCGCGGTTCAAAAAGTGCCGTTTTTGTCATTTCAAGCATGAAAAAATATATGAAGGACTGACAGTGGGGTTCTAATTTTTTTTTCTCTTGCACCCAGTTATAGATACTAGAAGCACAGAAAAAAATTAGATGATACCAGTAGTCTTTCATTATGAAAAAATTGCTTAAACTTGAGAAAACATGAAAATTGGCCTTTTTCACTCCCCAAAAACAGCCTGTGGAACAGGTAGTAAAAATTTGCAAATGCATGGAGTAAAAAGGTGTTACACTGCCCTTTAAAATGAAACAAGAACTGTCTTGTTATTCCAAGGCATTAAAGAGATATAAGCTTTCAAACTTTGAAAAAAAAAAAATGAAAAATATCCTTTTTCACTCCCCAAAAACGGCCTGTGGAACAGGTAGTAAGAATTTGAAAATGTATGGAGCAAGAAGGCATTACATTGAACTTTAAGAAGAAGCAAAAACTGTCTTGTTATTCGAAGGCATTGAAGAGATAAGCCGTCTAATTTAGATGATTATTATGAAAAAAAAACATTAAACTTGAGAAAAAATGAAAAATGGCCCTTTTCACTCCCCCAAAATAGCCTGTGGAACACTTAGTAAAAATTTACAAATGCATGGAGGAGGAAGGTGCTACATTGCCCTTTAAATCAAAACAAAAACTGTCTTGTTATTCCCAGGCATCAAAGAGATAAGGCCCTCTGAAAATTGAAAATTCATGCAAGATTTTTTAGCATAAGTTAAAGCAATTATTTTCAATTTTCAGAGGGCCTTATCTCTTTGATGCCGGAGAATAACAAGACAGTTTTTGTTTCGATTTAAAGGGCAAAGTAGCGCCTTCCTCCTCCATGCATTTGCAAATTTTTACTAAGTGTTCCACAGGCTATTTTTGGGGAGTGAAAAAGGCCATTTTTCATTTTTTTTCGAGTTTAATGTATTTTTTCATAATAATCATCTAACTTAGAAGGCTTATATCTCTTTGATGCCTTCGAATAACCAGACAGTTTTTGTTTCCTTTTAAAGTTCAATGTAATGCCTTCTTGCTCCGTACATTGTCAAATTCTTACTACCTGTTCCACAGGCCGTTTTTGGGGAGTGAAAAAGGATATTTTTCATTTTTTCTCAAGTTTAAGCAGTTTTTTCATAATGAAAGACTACTGGTATCATCTAATTTTTTTCTGTGCTTCTAGTATCTATAACTGGGTGCAAGAGAAAAAAAAATTAGAACCCCACTGTCAGTCCTTCATATATTTTTTCATGCTTGAAATGACAAAAAGGGCACTTTTTGAACCGCGAATTGACACGGAAAAATTTATATTTAGGCTTAACCCAAACCGTTTCTTTTTATGCACAAATATAAGTTCATTCTTTTAGCTTCAAAATAAGCCATGTTTGATCTTTCTACCACTTTAAGTAAATTTACCAGAGCTGTTAGAAAAAAGATCAAAAATGCCGAATTTTACTCATCGGTGGAACAAAAAAATGGCTATATCTGGAGAATAAAATTTTTTCGAGAAAAAAATAAAACAGTTTAGAGGTATAGAATATTGGTGCACATTTCCTACCAAGTATGATCAAAATCAAAAATGGTGCGGCACGGAAATTTCTGAAAATTTGTTGATTTTATATGGAATGACCCAAACACAATTGATGGAATATTTTTAATCCATTAAAACGTCCAACTCACCTCGATGCCTCTGAATCGGAAGCTGTTCTTGGTGACATCAGAGCTGTTGGGCTGGTATTTCGTCAACTCCTGAAGTGGAAAAAAAAAAACCTCTTTAGTGTTGGACTAAAACAATTCAACCTTCAATTTGGCACAGTTGTTTGGCCGACTAGGTTATTCCAACTGAAGACTGCATTTTGGTGCTCATTGGTACTCGTCAGCCTGGAATGGGAAGTAACCAAGACAGAGGCAGAAATCCTCTAACAGAAGCCAAGAGAGCCAAAAAACTGGTAGCTAATGTCAGGGTTGCCACTCAATTCCGGGGGGAAAATTCCCTGCATGAATATGCAGTATTACGAACGAGCGAACACTGATATCCTATATGAACATTAATATCCTGGCACAGAAAAAACATAGGGAGGCAAAGCAGAATTCATTAAAACTGAAATCATAGAATGGATTGATGACTAATCTCATACTCTCTAATTAAATTAGCATAAGCTTTAAAATGCATTTCAAACTAAATAATTAATTTTTTTTGCTTCTATAGTACACAATTAAATATTTACTTATAAATAAACTCAGCAAAAAAAAAAACTGTGAAGTAAAATTACTATTTATTTTATTTATTATTATTATTTTATTCATCTGCGCATAAATTTAATCATTGGTAGTTTACATATTTTAGAATTCATTTTGGCAACTTGAACTTTTGAAAAAAAAGTAGAATTCCCTGCACTTTCCAGATTTTTGAAGAAACTTTCAAAATTCCCTGGATTTTCCCTGTTTTTCTGTTGATTTTTCAATTCCCTGTATCTTTCCTGTTTTTCCAAGTTTCCCTGTGGTGTGGCAACCCTGAATGTGAATCTAGAGCAACCAGCGAGAGATCGCACAGAAGGGTTTCAGAAAAAAAAAACAGTTTTCTTTTAAAGCCCAGTCCACTTAGGTTTTTTGATCAAAAACCCGGGTTTTTTCTGGTTTTTGATTTTAACATCATATCATTCTCTTTTAAAACATTGTGTACCTACTTTTCCTACAATCAAGAAGGGAATCCTCCCTGAAGAGAGGTCATTGTGACTTCCTAAAAAAATCTTATTTGGAAAAAGTACTGCAATATTGAATTTCTTAAATTGACATTGAATTGAATCCATAGATTCGAATAATAATTGCTTATTTTGATCTAAGTATTTTCAAGAAACAGCTAAACAAATGCGAAATTCACATGCAGCTTTATTCCTAATCTATATACATAAATGACTACTTTTGTATGTATGTTAGTCCGGGGTAATCTTCAAAACCACTGGACCGATTTTAACCATTTTTTCACCATAGATAGCTACATTAACAGGAATCAGGATAGGCTATAGTTTATGTCTAAAAAACGTAGTTTAAAAAAGTTAAAATGGGAAAACTATAAATTTCATGTTATTTTCCATTTAAATGATTAAATTTTCAACCCATTGTTGCAAAAGTTGGTTGCCTTGCAACCACAGTATTAATTGTAATCATAATAAAAACTTTTAACCAAGGCTTCTCTGGAGTAAATATGAAATTTTATTGCTTTCTTACGATTCTTATATTCATCTATGGCAATAATCGATACCGGGTTAAATAAAAAAAGAATTGATATTAGCAACAGTTAGAAAACAGAAAATGATTTTTTGAAAAATCACACGGGTAAAATACCCATGAATGCAGTTTAACCTTTAGGAACCGGGTGGTACATATGTTGTACCACAAGTCTTTTTTCTTTAGAGGACTGGGTTGAAATTTTCACTCTAACCCTTTGGAGCCGGGGATTTTTTCAAGGTTTCATACGTCTGGTACGACGGCTTATACCTTCTCTTTTCAATGGAAAAGAACTGTCGTACTACCTGGGTCGAAAGAAAAATTTCTATACGAACAGCCCGGATCCAAACGGTTAAAATGCAATACAAACCTGTAAAAGAATTTAATTATAGTTTTAAAAAACTAAAAATACTCTTTTAGATGCTCTTATAATGCATTAACATGCAATATAAGTAATATAGTTTATGTAATATAGTTTAGCCTTTAGTATTAATAATAGTACTAAACATATTGCTTTAATATTTGCAAAAAACATGAATTTTATCTTTTATTTAGAGTTACATGCACAAACAACTGAAACACTTGTAATACTTGTACATCAATATGTAATATACTTCAGCCTTTAGTATTAATAAAAGTATTGAATATATTACTTTTATATTTGCAAAGAACGTGAATTTTACCTTTTATTCAGAGTTACATACATGCAAACCCACAAATGAAACTAATAAAAGCTTAAATAAATGAGACTCACTTTGGCGAAATAGGCGTTGAATCTGAAGAAATCGGCCAGTTCTGCGGCCGAGTCCACTTCTGCCTGGATGATGTTTTTGGCCTGGGAAAAAAATAAACACAGTTTTTAAATACACAAAATAATATGAGAATATTATTTCATTCTACATAAAACTTTTAGTTTTCACATCTCAATTTTAAGCGTTTTTCAGTGCTAGTTTAAGTTTTATGATTTGCAGGAGCGCCCCGGTAGGAGGTCACTGTGACCTCCCAATAATTTCCGTATTCGCCACATTTCGCTGACGATTCGGCAATTAGAAGACAACATTGCAACATCAAGATTATTTGTTCTTTTTAGATTTTAGAATTGTTTATTAAAAGATGCCTATTGTTTCTTCTCACTAAATGTGATGCATGTACGACATGTGTGCATGCTTGTATTTTATCATTCGGTAAAATTGGAACTTCATTCGGCAAATTGATAATTACCCCCCCCCCCCCCAAAAAAAAGAACATGTAGGGGTGCCAACAGGGTGGGACAGGATTATGGTGAAAGTTGCGCCATCATTTTTTTTTGGAAGAGGGGGGGGGGGTAAACTAATTTATTTATTTATTAGTTTTTTTTATTTTTTCAAACTTAAATTATTCATTAATTTTTTTTTGAACTTAAATTAGTTATTTTATTTATTAAATTTTTATTTATTTATTTTGTCTGTGTGTGTGTGCTTGGAATGCCTGGGAGGGGGAAAAAAGCGATTCTACTCTGCGCATAACTCAAACTTTTAAAAAATTAATAATGTATAAAAAAATAAGTTATAATTAAAAAAATAATAATAAACACTATTCAAAAAATAAATAAAATCAAAAAGAGGTAAAAATAAAAATCACAAGAGGGTTGCGATTTTTTTTAAATGCTTGGGGGGGGGGATTTGCATCATTGAGCTTGGGGGGGATGGGCACCCCGGGCAAATTCAACCATGGTAAAACAAATGTCTCATTTGGCAACTTTGCCAAGTTTAAGGTTGAAGTATTTTGCTCTGAGTAAATATGACTATTTAAGTTTCATGGGGGTCAACGTGAGATAGATCATTTAGTTTACTTATTCTATCATTTATTAAATCACTTGTGCATTCACGTATTAATTAATTTCCACTCCTTCACTTAATAATTCACTTATTTATTTGTTGATTTTGCTCTATTGAGCTTGGGCACCCCTGGCTCAACACGATCGTCTACAGATGAAGTTGAGCCGCTTACCTGACCCAACATGGTGGTCGCGTTGAGCTCCATCCTGTATTTCCCGCTCACCAGGTCTGCGGCACCCAGGAAGAGTCCAATTCTGTCTTGGAGGGGGGTGGCCTCCCACTTCTCTCTGGCCTTTAGGCTCTCGGTGATTGCTTGTTGAATGAGGTCCTGGAATGGGTTATTGATGATTACAATAGCAGTTTTAGTTATTGATGACTACAATAGAAGTTTTAGTTATTGATGATCATAATTTCATAATAGAACTTTTATTGATGATCATAATTTCATAATAGAACTTTTATTGATGATCATAATAGAACTTTTAGTTATTGGAGTGAGTTTTTAGTTGTTGATAATTACAATATCACTTTTTGTTATTGATGATTATAATAGACCTTTTAGTTATTGATGATTACAATATCACTTTTTGTTATTGATGATTATAATAGACCTTTTAGTTATTGATGATTACAATAGCACTTTTGGTTATTGAGGATTGCAGTAAAATTTTTAGTTATTGAGTGAGTTTTTAGTTATTGATGATTACAATAGCACTTTTGGTTACTGATGATTGTAGTAAATTTTGTAGTTTTTGAGTGAGTTTTTAATTATTGATGATTACAATAGCACTTTTCATTATTGATGATTATAATAGACCTTTTAGTTATTGATGATTCCAATAGCATTTTTGATTATTGTTGAATTCAATACAATTTTTATTTATTAACGATTCCAATGCCACTTTTAATTGTTGATAAATTCAATACAATTACTAATTATTGGCGATTGCAATAGAACTTTCATTTATTGGTGAGTCTTAATTATTGATGATTTCAATAGCACTTTTAGCTTTTGATGATTACGACAGACTTTTTAGTTTCTGATGAGCTTTTTAATTATTGATGATTGCAAGACAACTTTTAGTTATTGAGGGTTACTGTTGTAACTCCAGTTAAGCCACTTCCTAAAAACTATAACGTCAAACATTTAGGTAGTGATATTGTGAAAATGAATCTGGCAACAGATAAGAATCGGGAAAATGTTTTTGTTCTTTCGATAACGAGGACCCTTAAAAATAATGGATGTAAAACAGTTACGAAAATATTGGCTGTAAGATTAAGAATTACGTTTTAAGTGTCCTTTCAAGTATTAATAAATGTTTTTATAATAAAATAATAATCCCGGCTCCAGTTTCTACAACTGTGCATTTTACAGTTTTAAAGTGGAACCTCTGCTACCTGTTGTCCAAATTTCTCTTATGTTCCAATTTTATATGTATAAAAAAATTCTCTCACTCAAGCTAATTTTTTAAATCATTTCTGTTTAGATATTCTTGGGATAAATAATTTTTTCAGCATGAGTTCAGTGGACATTAAAATCTTCTTTTCAAATGTATATTACATTTACGGATGAGTATTGAGTAACTCACTTATGACTACAGTTTAACTGTGAGGTGAATTAACGGAATTTCTCCTAGTTTTGTCGAGTCTTCCTTAACCCGTTCGGGACCGTGATCACGCCTGCGAGATTGCGCGTTTCTCCCTTCACAGCCCGCCTGATCAAATACGCGATAAGCCTTTCCTTGCCACAGAGCCCGCGAGCACGCGGGCGTGTTTTCAGTTTGGAACGAAATATTTGAATTTTTAAATGACACTAGATGGCGGTTGAAGTCCGTTACTTTTTCTAAGAAGGTTCTATGGAATGTTGAGCTTCAGTTTATGCACTGAGTTCCGTGTTTTTTTTTTTTTTTTTTTTTTACTAAAAAAAAAGTACACGTGATGCAGTCTTTTAGCTGGATTAGTCATTTAGAGAGCTGTGATTTATGGCTTTTTCTTCTTCTGTTCTTGTTTATATTTTAGCGAAATGGAAAGGATGAATGTTTCTTGATTGAGGGTAAGGTGTAAAAATTTCGGTCTTGCATTTGATAGATCGAATTTTGTACGTTTAGGATCAGCTTTATTTCAATCGCCATGGATGAAAGACTAAAATTTTTACACGAGGGTAGGATGTTTAATTTGATGAACAAGTTTGATATGGAAATGAAGCAGCTATTTTCGAATATTAGAGTCAATGAATCTGAGGCTATGGCATATACGGAGGGGAGGGGGGGGGATTTTAGTGCATCGTAATGACAAGTGGAGATAGAAGCTTCAAAGACATTAAGCAGTAATTGGCATCATATATTTTACACTTCGGTCGCATGCATTTCCTTTTTAATTTTTAATGTTTCATATATATTCTGAATAATTGCTGGCTAACTTCTAGGTTTTTAAACATTAAATACTTACATAAAAGTTTGTTTGATTGAATAAACACATTTTCTTCAAAAAACGCTATTTTTAAAAATTATATTTCGAAAATCTTTATTGTAAAACATTCAGAGACTATTAATTATTATAAATAGTAAGTTTCAGCACGTTTTATTGATGTGATTGTTTTTTATGAATTTTTGAACGAAAATTA